>ML434184.1:3867-17481 GCA_005239525.1 Nicotiana knightiana | reverse complement strand
ACCTTGATTCACGAGACTATGTTTCCCAAATCCCGCAACCCGTCTCATACCCTTCTGATAATCATTTCTTCAATCCGGAGTCTATTTCTCTCACTCTCTCCAATATTATCCTGCATGCTGAAACATATCATAGAACATTCCAACCATCCTCATTTTTCTCAAAGATTACTCTGCAAAAGCTCGACTCTCGATCATACTGCTGCCTGAAACCCTTAACGTTGCATTCTTAAATTTTGAACTCACTAGGACCGCTATTGAGAGTCATCCACTCCGACTGTCCCCGAATACAATCAACTCCAGGGCTCTCCTAGCACAGGAACTACCTTTTCAATGAAACACGTGACGGAGTCACTAACCTTACAACTCGCCCATGCCTTAAGCATAAGTTCTTAATCTTCCAAGCCCAACCCTGGCTCGACAGGGCCAAATTTTGCACATATTCATCAAATCCCACGCATAATTACCATTTTACTCCTTTCCCTTAGCTGAAATAACTTGCCAACACGCCGACAATCCGCGACCCTATGCGAAGACAACCCTACGACCCAACTGCAGATGGTGGGACTCCCCTACTTTACGACTGCCTGACTTCATCTTCTTACACCTGGCCTCCTAGAAATGGAACCACCTAGCCTCACTCCAGGATCATTCTTTGTAGCTCCCAAACCAGCAGATCACCACGACTTCAAGCTCTCCGAAGATCATCTCTTCCCTAGCTGCCTCCATTACCAACCTCTATCCGGCACTGAACCACCGCACCTCACGATCTTTGCCAACCGCATTCTTCAATGCTTCCTCTCAATACTCTTGACCCCACGCAACCGAAGAACCCATAGCACTGACCAATTAAAACATTCCATTTGATAAATGACGATGATGACACATCACAGGTGCATATCCCATCTCACTTGAAGACACCAAGTCTTACTACTTTATCAACCCCAATTAGACCATTCATAACCTAAATGCCCTTCCTCTGCCGGCAAAAAAGCACTGAAATCTTGAAATCACACTCTAAGAAGACCTCCCTTCAAACCATTCATCTCCTCTAACATACGGGCAAACGTTCTATCATCATATCAACACCGCGTGACAATCAATTGCAAACATCATCACTACCCGAGCACAACCTTAAGGCTCCCAGAAACACATCCACTGAGCTAAAATAATATATTACCCTTTTGCAGGGCCATAACAACAGCCACGACCAATTACACATGGAAGCATCTCGGATTAAGTTCGTAGCACCATTTCCATTCCTTAGATTCCTGATCCATAGCAAGCGCTTCACGACGTGTAAGATTGAGTAGGAATGAATATAGGCATAAGCCTCAAAGGAATTACTCCTAACATCCCTGTAGCCTCTCGAAGATAAGTACAGACGTCTCCGTACCGATCCGCAAGACTCTACTAGACTTGCCCATGATTGGTGAGACCTACGGGAACCTAGCACTTTGATACCATGTTGTCACGACCCGAAATCCAACACAAGTCGTGATGGCGCCCAACACCGAAGTCAGGCAAACCAAAACATTAATTAATTAAAATAACTTTCCGATTTTAACATTTATGAAAAACATTTCCTTTCACTTTATTACATATCAACCAAATAAAAATCTTTTAGTTAAAAACAAGGGTTTGAATACTACACTTTAACAAATATAACCCAACACATCCCATTATACCCCAGAACCTGGTGTCACAAGTACATGAGCAATTTCTAAGAATTTATACTAACATCACAAAGCCTGTCCGGAATACAAATTGGATAAGGGAATATAAACTGAAAGTAAATACAGTATGAGGAAGACTCTATCAGTTATGGATCGCCTCCAGATGATGCATCTCGCCTAAGTCTCTGAATCCTCCACATTTCTATGAAAGTACATGTGCAAAAAAATGCATAACAAGTGTAGCATGAGTACAAAAACAACGCGTACTCAGTAAGTTGCCCGCCTAACCTCAGAGAGGTAGTGACGAGGGTTGACTTGACACTCACTAAGGTCCAACAATACAATATATGACAGAATATGATGAGTAAAGTAGACATGTAGGACTGTGAGCAGCGAATATGTATCAAGTACAGAAATCCAGGTAACTACTGAGAATAAACAACAATGTACACTTTCCTTTTTTACCAAATACATGTCAAGCCAATATCAATCAAACAGTACCAAATAGTCATGCGCGCACAAGGATAAGACAACCGGTCGGATTCTAAGGAATATCAAACCACTGAATAGTCGTAAAGCTTCCGCCGCTCGCGAATTATACCTACGACTCGGGTGCTGACACATTTATACCAAATTACCATAAAGCTTCTCTCGATCGCGACTTATACCTGTGTTTCCAGTGCTAACACACTTATACTGAATATTATAAAGCTTCCCCCGCTCACGAATCATACATGCGACTCGGTTGCTGGCACATTTATACCAAATTACCATAAAGCTTCCCTCGATCGCGAATCATACCTGCGATTCGAGTGCTGACACACTTATACTGAATATTATAAAGCTTCCCCCGCTCGGGAATCATACCTGCGACTTAGGTGATGACACATTTATACCAAATTACCATAAGGCTTCCATCGATCGCGAATCATACCTGCAATTCGAGTGCTGACACACTTATACTGAATATTATAAAGCTTCCCCCGCTCGCAAATCATACCTGAGACTCAGGTGCTGACACATTTATACCAAATTACCATAAAGCTTCCCTCGATCGCGAATCTAGCTGCGATTTGAGTGCTGACACACTTATACTGAATATTATAAAGCTTCCCCCGCTCGCAAATCATACCTGAGACTCAGGTGCTGACACACTTATACTGAATATTATAAAGCTTCCCCCGCTCGCGAATCATACCTACGACTGGGGTGCTGACACATTTATACCAAATTACCATAAAGCTTCCCTCGATCGTGAATCATAGCTGCGATTCGAGTGCTGGCACACTTATACTGAATATTATTAAGCTTCCCCCGCTCGCGAATCATTAAATCCGTATTTTATCAATAAAATCATTTTCTTAGGAAAGTGGTAAAATCCTTATTAAAAGAAACATGAAATATAGGTTTTGAAATCATTTGTTTTTGAAACTCATTTGTCAAGTTTTATGATATTCCACGATACAACCTAGTCCAGGTACACAAATATCCATAGAGAGATAAATTCTCTTTTTAGAAGATTAACAAGATGAACTCTAGTTTTCTTTTAGATATTCAATTACGTCTTCGATTATATTAGCAGTTTAATATTACAGGCAGGATTACAGGTATAACACGTAAGGCATGCTAGTGGGTCCTAGACTACCCGAACATGGCATAATAGTAGCTACGCACGGGCTCCCGTCACCTCGTGCATGCGTAGCCTCGAAGATAATACCACGTATTGAATTAATTCACCTAGGGGGACGATTCCTCCTCACAAAGTTAGAAAGGAGACTGACCTCGCTCCGAAATTCCAACACCGGCTTTCAAGCCCCTCAGATGACTCCAACGGGCGCACAACGCTCCGAAACTACCACATAATAGCAAAGCAATGAAAATTCATCCTAATACTCAGAACAAATTCAGATTATATACTCTCCCAACCCCGCTCGGAGAAATGACCAAAATGCCCTCGGGCCCACGTGCTCGAAAATCTGAAATTCTCGAAGATACATTCTACCCATAGCTCTACTAGTCCAAACATACCATTAACTCTACATTCCATACTCAAATTCGTGGCTAAAATTCCAAATTTACATATTTTAGGTTTCTTCAAAAGTTTTCAAATTCCTACCAATTTCCATGCTTAATCCATGCATACAATCTTGTATTTATCTAACAAATGGAAGGAATTTACTTACCTTGATGCCTGGCGAAAATCCCCCTTCAAAATGCTCTCTAAAAATCGCCGATGACAATGAAAAATGTGTGAGAAATGACATAAACCCGTCTTTAAAACATTCTATCCAGGCCTCCCTCCGCACCTGCGGTCCAATAGCCGCTCCTGCGGCTCCGCACCTACGGAAATTCCATCGCAGGTGCGGCTCTGACTCAACCCAGCAAATTCCCGCTCCTGCGATCCCCTCTTCGCACATGCGATTCCGCAGGTGCGACCAATCTTCCGCACCTGCGGCCTCCTCAGCTCCAGCTCCAATCTCGCCCCTGCGGTGCCCTTAGCCGCACCTGCGGTCAAAGCCTCACAGGTGCGATTACACTAGATGACAGTAACCTTTAGCCTTCTCCAACTTCAAATATTGATTCGTCAATCACCCGGAATCCACCCGGGGCCCCCGAGACCCCGTCCAATCACACCAACTTGTCCCAAAATATGACACGGACTTGCTCGAGCCCTCAAATCACATCAAACAACGCCGAAATCACGAATCGCACTCAAATCCAATTCTTTATGAACTTAGAATTTCAAACTTCTACATCCGACGCCGAGACCTATCAAATCACACCCGATTGACCTCAAATTATTCACACAAGTCATATTCAGCATTACGGACCTGCTCTAAATTTCGAAATCGCATTGCGACCTCGATATCAAAACTTCCACTTCTGGTCGGATTTCTCAAATACTTTCAAATTCCTATCTTTAGCCAAATGACTTCAAAATGACCTACGGACATCCAAATTAACTTCCGACCGCGCTCCCAACTCCAGAATCACCATACGAAGCTATTCCCAGACTCGAAATCCCAAACAGACATCAACAACCCTGAAATGCACTTCAATCCCAATCTATGAAATTCTTCCAAAATGCTAACTTCCACAATAGTCGTCGAGACGCTCCCGGTTTATCCAAAACTCGATCCGGACATACGCCAAAGTCCTAAATCATCATACGAACTTACAGGAACCTTCAAACCTTGATTCGGAGGTCGTTTACTCAAAATTCCAATCTTAGTTGATTTCTCCAACTTAAGGCTTCTAAAATGAGAATTTCCTTTCCAAATCAATCCTAAGATTCTAGAAATTAAATTCCGACCATGCCCACGGGTCATAATACCTGAAACGAAGCTGGTCACGACTTCAAACTGCTGAACGACGCGCTAGAGCTCAAAACCGGTCGGGTCATTACACTCTATCAGCTACGGACCGCCTCCAGATGATGCAACTCACCTAAGTCTCCAAACCAGCCACATCGCTATGAAAGTACCTGTGCAATAAAAATGCACAACAAGTGTAGCATGAGTATGAAAACAACGTGTTCTCAGTAAGTATCCTGCCTTACCTCAGCGAGGTAGTGACGAGAGTTCGAATTTGACACTTGCTATAAGTCAGTTTAGTATAATCAAGCGAGATGCTAAGGATGAGTATCATAGGCAAATTTAATAATAATCAGGGATAATAAATATCAACTTGTTTCACATTTAACACATTAAATCTTCGTCATTTCAGTTGGAAATTTTACAACTTCTTAGGCCAGTAAATAGTAATAATTATAGGAGATACGCAACAATTATCATGCGCAAGAAAATGCCGAGGGTCAAACGGCACGGACCAACAATAATAAAATGTGCACTACCGAGGGTCTAACGACCCGAACCATAAATGCATCTATCTTACCCGCTCGCGAATCGAACATGCGACACGTTTAACATAATATTAGGGCTACCCCATTCGCGAATCATACATGCGACTCAGGTCCCCGTATAAATATACATAAATATAGGGTCATCCTGCTCGCGAATCATACATGCGACTCAGGCACCCAAAGTTACATATATTCACACCAATAAACCACATTCTTATCAGGAAAATTTGATGTTCAATGAAGTGATCAAATTCTCCTTTTAATAAACATGAGAATAGTATTTAAAACCTTTCTGGAGATTTACTTGCCAATTTCGACAGGGTTCCAAACTCTATAGATTTATCCGAAACACAATTATCCAAGGAAGAATCAATTCTCCTTCTAGGTGATTAAGAAAAGTAAACTCTATCCTTCTCAGAGATTTAGATACTAATTGAAAGCATCACATGATATTTTACTGACAAGGTCACAAGTACAACAAGTAAAGCATGCTAGTGGGTCCTAGACTACCCGGACATGGCATAATAGTAGCTACGCATGGACTCCCGTCACCTCGTGCGTACGTAGACCCCATAAATAATAGCATGTATTTATTTAGTTCACCTATGGGGACAATTCCCCCTCACAAAGTTAGAAAGGAGACTTACCTCGCTCCGAAATTCCATAACCGGCTTCCAAGCCCTTCCGACGACTCCAATGGATGCACAACGCCCCAAAACCATCCAAATAACGACAAACCAATGCAATTATAGTCTAATACTTGTTAACAATTCAAATTATATAAATTCCCATCTTTTCTCAAAGAATTGACAAAAATGCCCTCGGGCCTACGTGCTCGGATTTCGAAATTTCTCGAAGATAAATTCTATCCATAGCTTTACTAACTCAGATATACAATTTGCTCTAATTTTCACGCTCAAATTCATGGTAAAATCCAAAAATACTAACTAGGTTTTCCTCCAAAAATCCCAATTTCCTACTAATTTCCATGTCTAAATGCATGTAAGATCACATATTTAACTCGAAAATAGGAAGAAATCACTTACCTAGTGTTGCTTGGTGAAAATCCATCCTTGAGCTCTCCAAATTCGTCCAAACCAAATGAAAGAAATGAAATAATTGGGACAAAACTCGTGTTTAAGACAATCTGCCCAGGCTTCATCGAGTTGTACCTTGCGCTGTGCAGGTTGTACATCCTATTATAATTTTCCCTTGTTGTACACCTTATGTTAAAACGGCCATAACTCCTTATAGAAATATCCAACTGACAAACGGTTTGAAGATTTAGACCCTAGACTCAAAGATCTTTAATTTTATAGGTTGTACACCATATAAATCTTTATATATCCGAGATATGAGCTTCTAAAGTCGACTCCATGCATCAGAAAATTCTGTCGAAACAGCTCCACCAGCCATCTTCAATCGATCATAACTTTCTGATAAAATGTCTACATCATGAATGGTTTAACTTTCTGGAAACTAGATATATAGGGCTACAACTTTTATGTTTTTTAAATTTTCAGATTCCTTATAGATTTGGATATATACGCTTCCAAAGTTAGCTTTTCGATGCATCAGTTGCTGTCCAAAACAGATTTGCAGTAGAAATTTCAGAAGTTATTTTTGCCCGAAATCCATTCCGTTAACCTTCCGAAATCCACCCGAGGCCCTTGGGAGCTTAACCAATTATACCAACATATCTCAAAATACGATACGAACTCGCTCGAGGGCCTCAAATCATTTCAAATAACGTCGAAATCATGAATCGCACTCCAATTCAAGCTTTATGAACTTTGAAATTTCAAACTTCTACATCCGATGCCGAAACCTATCAAATCACGTTCGATTGACCCCAAATATTGCACACAAGTCATATTCGACATTACAGACCTGCTCCAACTTTCGGAATTAGAATCCGACCCCGATATCAAAAAGTCAAACTCTCGATCAAACTTCTCGAAAACCTTCAAATTTCTATCTTTAGCCAAATGACTTCAAAATGACCTACGAACATCTGAATTCACTTCCGATCGCGCTCCCAACTCCAGAATCACCATACAAAGCTATTCCCAGACTCGGAATCTCAAACGGACATCTATAACACTGAAATGCCTTATATCCCAAATTTATGAAATTCTTCTAAAATGCTATCTTCCATAATATGCACCGAAACGCTCCCGGGTTATCCAAAGCATGATCCGGACATGCGCCTAAGTCTGAAATCATCATACGAACCTGCTGGAACCTTCAAATCCTGATTCGGAGGTCGTTTACTCAAAATTCCAATCTTAGTTGATTCTTTCGACTTAAGGCTTCCGAATTGAGAATTTTCTTCTTAAATTGACTCCAAACTTCCTGAAATTCAGTTCCGACCACACCTACAAGTCATATTACTTGAAATAAAGCTGATCATGACTTTATACTGCTAAACGACGCGCTAGAGCTCAAGACGATCGGTTGGGTCGTTACATTCTCTCCCACTTAAACATACGTTCGTCCTCGAACATGCCAAGAACTGCTCTGGAGTTATCTGAAATCACTGTTTAATATCTCGTGCACCTACCCATGCTACCATAACCTAGTTGAGCACATTCGCTTGATCAAATCTGAAGATATCCTCTTTTATCCATACAATAAGCTCAGAACCCAGTTCCAACACTTGAAATTCTTTGCCAGGCCTGTTTCTAATATATGAACACCGTACCAACTACCACATGAGGTACCAGAACACGGCTGCGTACCTTTGCTGATAAGCACCATGCACCGCATAATTCATCATCTAGCCACCATGACATTCCCTGAACCTTAACAGCTAAAATTCTACAAATCTGATGCTCCCAATGCACCTTATAATATACATACATACATCCTGCTATAATGCTGATGATACACCACAATGACAGAGATGTGTAGAAATTCCTAACCAGCTGCAGAGATAACCAAACATTGAGTCTCTCCTCTTGACTTAGATCCTCATCTCATTACGAACCAAATAAGGGTAATTGTCCTTTAATATATTTCGCATAACCTTATCCCACTGATCCCTGATCCAATAATCTCGTCTCACCCAGTATGAACTGTTCAGATACAAATCATCCCAGACATGACCAACAATCTCACATGATGCCACAATGCGCCAATAGGCCAAAACTTGAACATGATACATAAAGAAATGACTCAGGAAGGGACTACTCAACTCAGGCAACTAATATGAGCTCTTCTCGGAAAATAGAAAGTAAAACACAAGAAAAATAAATATAGGAACCTTACTCATCATCACACTGTTGCGGCGTGCAACCCGATCCAAATAACATACCCGTGGCGGTGTGCCAACCGATCCACACATGAAATTTACATAAGGATATACACACCGAGCTAAGTTGCTCATTACCACAAAAATACTGAATACCGATCACAAGCACGCTAAGTGCATAATACCATCCCGGGGAGATTGATAAATGTTTAACCAAAGAATTAGATCCGTTGACTAAAGCTATTTCTAGGATGGCGGGTTACTGATAATCAAAGAAATAGAGAAAAATGAGTAATAGACAATATTGCAGAAATATTGAAAAGCAAAGTAGATTGTATTCGAGAATCAGATGCCTTTACAAGCTGTATTCCCCTCCCTTATATAGGAGATTCCTTGATATAACGCCCAACTCTTGCTATGATTGCCCATTAATGACTAATTATGACATTAATGGGGCGTTACAAAGGATAACGGTAATTGGGGTACGGTTACATAACGTACGAGTAATCAATTGTGGGTTCTTGAATATTCTCGTAGCTTTGTCCAGATTCATTTTGACCGTATCTCTTCCATGTCTCGATCAGGTTGAGTTTCCCGTGGCTGATGAGCTCGAGGGTTTATTGAATCGTGCCACTTTGTACCCTACCTCTTCAAAGAATCACATCTAGCTGTCACATTCTCCTGTGTCCACATAACTGGCTGAGTTGTCAAGAGCAGGCTTATGTGTGAAACTCTTTTTTACCAATACAGATAGTCCCCCCACTTACCATATATTTATCGATTAATATATGGTAAGTGGATACTCATTTATGGCGGGAATATTTTGCCGCCGCTTTACCTCGAAACATTGTATTCTTCTCTGAACCATAGGCGTCGTTCGTCAATTCCAGTTAATGCTCATACCACGTGTCCTTCTCGGATTGGTTCTGCATTTACTCGGCATCTTTTAGGGCTTTTTGCGGATATGTCAGTACCGAAGTGACATCTTTAATTATGACTTTTCATCATTATTTTTCTTTTCTTTTTCCATGTTTGACGGTTGTCCTCAAGTATAAATACCTTTCTTCTTTTCTTTGCTTCCACGAAACACTCTCTAAATTTGTCTTTTGTAAAGAACTTTCTTCTTGACTTTGTAAACATGTCTTCTTCAAATCAACTTCAGGGGGTAATAGATATTGAAAATTTAATGCCATCTTCTTCTCCGACTAGGAGTCGGAGGGGTGGTAGAATTAGGAGTCTAGGATCCACAATTTCGAGAGGCTCCTCTTCTTCTCAGATAGTTCCCCCTCCTTCCACTAGGTCTCTAGTTTCTCCGAGGTTTAGGGCTTCTCGGTCTTTGTCTAGAGGTAGAGGTGAACGCCTTCGTGAACATGGAGTTGATGAAATTGTTCCTGCTGAGTTTGTCTTTGCTAGAGATAACAAAGTTCTTGTAGACCAATCTTCTTCCCTTGAGAGTGTCGAAAGGTATCCAACTCTTATAACTGAGAGTCAGATTTTTCTTATTCGTAGGGAGTGTTTTTGGAGGCCTGATTTCCCTATCTACATTTCGAATAGTAATCAAAGAATAAGGTCTTACAAGACGGTATATTCTTTTGTTTATACGTACCCTTTTACTCTAGGGTTTAGACCTCCCATTGACCCAGTCATAATTGAATTCTGCCGTTTCTTCAATATCTGCTTAGGATAAGTTGGTCCGCTTGTGTGGCGAGTTGTCGCATGTATTATGAGTTTAACTTCTTTAGCCTCATTTCCTTTTACTTTCAACCATCTTATTCATCTCTACTCTCCTACCTTGTTTCGTGAAGGGTTTTTACCATGACTGCTAGGAGCAAAAGAGTGCTGGTAACCCCTGGAGATGATAAGGATAGGGGTTGGTACCTCCGGTATGTTGCTGTACTCGCTGTTGGTTTAGTGGGTGAAGAAAATCTTCCCTTCCCTGAGAAGTGGAATCGTGCACATGAGTATGCTTTAGCTCACATATATTTACTTTTCCTCGTTCTGAATTGAGATGTTTTACTAACACCGTATCTATTTTTTCTTCTTCAGCAATCATGGATACTATTGAGAATGTCTCCGATATCCGTGATTGGGTAGAAAAATTGTTGTCCGTTGCTCCTTTAGAAGAGAGATCTTGGAAGTACCTCACTGGGAGGTATGGTTGGCATGTAAATACCCACGGTAAGTGAAGCTTTTGTTCTTGCTTCTTTCCTTACTCGAGTCTCTTCTTTCTTTGTCGCTTAACCTTTTCCCTTTTGATAGTGTTCTACGCTCGTGGGGTGTCTGCTTCATCATCTATCCCGAAGATGTCTTTGGTTCAGGCCCAAGAGATTATTGTTGGTTCGTCTTCCTCGAAGAGGAAGATTGGTGAGTCTCATTCCATAGAAGAAGAAGAAGAGGGTGCTTTAGTACACATGCCACGGAGAAGGCAGGTGGTTTCAGATGATGAGTTTACACCCATGACCTTGCCTTCCGTGTATGTGGTTGAGCCCTCTAACTTTGAAGATGTTTCACATCCCCCCATTCTTAAATCTGTGGATTACCTGTTCCATGAAGGTTTTGACCTTGCTCCTGACGATGTCCCTTTGGCTGCTGTCTTTCCTGCTTCTTTAAGAGAAGCTGTCTCATCTGCTCCTTTGGCTATTACGACTTCTGATATTGCTTTGCCCGTGGATTCCTAAACTCTTCAACCCTCCGTGCCTGCTGCTTTGCCTGTGGCTTCTCCATCTCCTCAACCCTCTATGCCTGTTTCTGCTTCATCTCTGCCTGCTTCCATGCCTTCCGCTAGGGAAGTAGGGTCTTCCAGTAGAGAGATGCGGCAGTTGGTAATAGAGGTTCCAGCTGAGGGGAATCTTTTCAAGGAAACGGGTGAGCCCGAAGTGTGTCTCAAGCCTTTGATAGGTCCAACTGAGAAAGCCAAGTTAGCCAACCATAGTGCCCTTACATGGGCCAATGAAGTTGTGCATACCTCTTTGAAGGTATGATGCAGGTTATCGTCTTTCATTTTTGTATATGAAATTTATCATATCTGATTGGTTTATTTCTTGTAGATTAATCTTATAGGCATGGAGCTTATAAAGAGGATCTCAAATACGGATCAGGAGACAAAAGAATTGCAGGCCGATGCTGATAATTGGAAAGCACATGATGATAGACTAAGGATTGATATGGATGCCTTAGAAGAGGAAAAGAGTACCTTGAAGAGGCAGATGAGGCTCATGGCGGTAGAACTGGCAGTAGAGAAGGCTTCTTCCAGTCAGGCTGATAAAGACAAGAGTGTTATGAAGTCCTCATTTTCTAAGCAGCTGTCCCGCGCCTCAGAGGAGATTAGAGACTTGAAAAACTTGTTGGGGCAGAAGGAGGAATACTCAGGCGAGCTCGTGCAATCACTCACATGTACTCAAGAGGACCTTCGGCTTTAGATAAAGTTCAAACTTTGGAGAAGTCAATTATATTGTTAAGGGCCACCCATGAAGCTGCTGAAGCGGAGAAGGACAAATTGAGAGCTGAGCTTCAAGTATGGGCAAGGGATTATAAAGACCTTGAAGAGGTGGCTCCTGTTGATGTGAGCTGGGCGTATATGAATTCTCGCCTTGACACACTGACGGAAATGAGTCAAGAGGGTTTCGACCTTTGTCACACCTCTTTTATGTCCCACAAAACCCTATTACGAGGTTGGTGAAGAGTTTTTCCAATCGCAGTGACGTTTTGAAAAGGGATTATTTATTATTTAGAGTCGCCACTTGGAATTTAGTTTTGGTGTTCCAAGCCACCTTTTATCTTGAATCCCTTAACAAAGGATGGTTTGAATCTTAATTTATGGTCTACGAAAACAGAAGACTGAGTAAGGAATTCTGTTGACCGAGGGGAAGGTGTAAGGCACACCTCGAGTCCCGCGGTTCTAGCACGGTCGCTTTATTGACTCATGTATGGCTTAAATCAATTTTAAACTATTCTTGTATTTTATTGATCATGACTTATTTATTACCTNAAACAGAAGACTGAGTAAGGAATTCTGTTGACCGAGGAAAAGGTGTAAGGCACCCCTCGAGTCCTGCGGTTCTAGCACGGTCGCTCTATTGACTCATGTAAGGCTTAAATCAATTTTTAGCTATTCTTGTATTTTATTGATCATGGCTTATTTATTACCGCTTAATTAATTATTATATTTTTATTAGTTGTGTTTACCAAGATGCGGAACGCACACAACGTACTTTAAATATTAAACCAAGGTACGGAATATACACATGGTATAACATAATTACTTTTAAATCTAAAGGCATCGAGACGCGGAATGCGCACATGATCCTTTTATTATTTAAGCATATCAATTCATGGTTCGAGTATGAGCTAAACACGATTTGTTAGTTAGAGAGTCAAGGAGCGGAAATGCACATATGACTATTTTTATTAATTGATATTAACCAAGATTCGTGCAAGAACACATGGTTAACTTTTGAAGACACGTTTAAAATTGTCTAGCATTTTAATCAAAAAAGAGAATTATCAATAATTAAATTATTAAAATACTTTAACGGTAGAAGGAAAATTACTTTTTATTAAAAATTAAATATGTGAGTAGACGTGATGCTACAAATGGATCTGCTTTATTGGTTTAATAGAAAATGGCCTAACAAAATTCTGCTTTTGGTCCAAACTTTTTATTATTTTTTATTTGTATTTTTAATTAAAAAAATCATCATACAGCCCATGAAGTTAGCAAAAATAACTGGCCCACTTTAATTTTAATGTCTAAATTACCGTACTTTCTAAAACTTAGTTCCATATTGCCTTACACAAAGCTAACAAATATTATAAGAAAAAAAAAA
>ML434183.1:160757-171397 GCA_005239525.1 Nicotiana knightiana | reverse complement strand
AAGATAGGATGATGATGCCAGAGTGCACGAACTAACCTTTGTGGAGGGGAATAAATAAATAAATAAATAGGAAAACAAAAACAAAAACAAAAGGTAGCCAAGCCAGTGAGGATTATGAAAAGTATTGCGGTATTTAAAAACATAGTGCGGGAATGTAAAGCGTGTTCTAATTTGGGGACCTCTTTTGTGCCCGAGGTAGGCCTAGCGACAAATTGATTTGGAGAACTTAAGATGCTAAATTCCCCATTTTATTGCTAAGAAAATAGACGAATCCTAAAACGACACTAAATAAACAGAAAGTAAAGAACACTAATGGCCATTGGCCTTATTACATTGATAAAGTAAAATAAAGACATTCCTATATACTTGGTCCCAGAAGGACCTTCCCCGGACTCGACATTCTTGCTTCCCTCGTACAATTTCCCCAACTCGCGAAGTCCCAGCAACATGTATGCTCTGGCTAGATGTCCTCCTTCAGCCTTTTGACAGTCTTCAACCCTTTTGAGAAATTTTTCCTCCAACTCCACTATGCCTTGCTCCAAATACCCTAACCTTTTGTTGGTGCTGATAGCCATATCTTCCATTCCTCGATCAGTTTTTTGCTAGACTCATGTATTTCGTGGTGCTCATCCTCACACTCACGGATCCTCTAGCGCAGCTGGTTGTATTTGACTTGTGCCTCAGCCTTTTCATCTATAACCCTGTGGCCTTGAACGAACCCTGGCTCGCTCAGACCACCCCAACTTTCTTCCAACCAATCAGAATAGAAATGGGTACAATCGGCATGATATTTGTCTAGCTCGATGGTGTCCTTCTCCAGTACAATCTTGGAGTGCCACATGGGCTGGGCTTGGCACTTGTAAGGACTATCGTCATTTTGGAAGTCAGCTCAAAGATGGCTCATTTTGTCGACCCTGGGTATGACTTACTTTCTACCTGCTTGCCTCAGAGGGACGTAAGGGTATGTTCCTCTTAGGCCAATCAGTATCAGGAACAGTGCATCTCTGGAATGGACGATGAACTCCTCTGTAGAAAACCACTCGAACATCCACTGAACCTGTTCTTCAGTCATATTATCAAAGAGCTCGACCCATCCTTTGGCGTTCTCAGGATTAGCAAACATGTCGGGGATGTAATTCCTTCGCTTTGGATGGTGGAAAGCGATGTGGTCATCCCAAACTCTTCCATGAATTTCTTGTCGGTATTCGCCCTTTTGGAGATGTTCCATGAGCCAAAGCTGAAGTAGTAGATTGCATCCTTCAAAGTGTGTTGCCCCTCGTTGACACTTTTCCAAGGCTCGATATATGTCTGCAATGATCATGGGCACAATGTTGAAGTTTTGCCCACCAATTCCTTCCATTAGTGTTTTGGTTACCATGGCGAGTTTAGTGTGGATTCTCTCCTTCTTCATTGGAAACACAAATCAGACCCAAGAAGCAAAGCATGAAGACGAATACTCTACGATGGATGTGTCCCAAGGATGTGATGGCAAACTCGTCGTGGTAGGTACGATATGATTTACTGTGGCCGTACCTTTGGTACAAATAGTCAAAAAGGATGTATGACTCCTTTAAGCATACCATTTCTGCATTCTTCCTCAGACCCATCATTTTGAGGAAACCTTTGCCTATGCGGTTCTCAGGCATTAGCAACCCCGGGGTTTCCCATACTAGGTCATCCAGTCCTCCTATTTCCTCAACCAAAGGTGTCATTTCAATATCCCCAAAGCGGAACACGGATCTTTCACAATCCCAGAACAGGGTAGTTGCCTCTATTATCATGTTGTTAGGCTGGATTTGTAGGAGAGATGGTAGATTGCCCAAGTATTTTCTGACGAGAGTTTTGTCACTAAAATGTAAATCTTCCCACCAACTTACCAATCTTGGATGGATATTGGAGATCATGCTGAATCTTGGGACTTCGTGCCTCATTTTTCTGCAAGGCAAACAAGGTAAGGCCCTTGCCCCCACCAGACTCGACTATTTAACATCAACAATTAGCATAAAGCATTTAGTTCTCCAAATAAATGCACAGAACGTGATGATGTCCATTTGGGTTTAGGGAAACCCAGTGGACTTTTGGATAAGGTAATCTTAAAAGCTATCGTGCAGACCATACTTTAGCCTGGCTAGGTTTGACCATGATGCATGAAACAACATAACGGAGTAAGGTTTCTANACTAGTTTTACCGCAAATAAGCCTTTCCTAATTTAGTGGGTAATAATATAGGAAGAGCGCAACCACTCATCAAGCGTTTCTATAGTATTTTGTTTGGCATGAGTGGAGTATGAATGTTGAGCATGATTATGCAATAATAAATAAGCATTAAAAACATGTTGTCATGTATTTGCACGTTAGGAAAGCGGTAAATACAACAGTTATGATTTAAAGCGGTTACAAAGGAAAACAAAGAAACATGACAGTTTTGCTTTTTGGAGGGAATAAATATTCGAAAAACAATTAATTGCACATAGAGGGGGAAAAGGAAAGGGTGCAAAATATCAAACAAAGCATACTCGGGAAAATTAACAAAGCGGTTTATAATGGTAAAAGCCTATAATCCCCAGTAGAGTCGCCATGCTGTCGCGCCCTCTCTTTCCTCGCGGAGATCGGGTTTAGTTAAGAAAACTCTTTCCTTTTAGGAAAGGGGTTTGTGTTTTTGAGAGTCGCCACCTAACAATTTTTAAAGGTGCGTTAGGACACCAAAGGGGTTCATTTACAACTACGTTGTTAACCAGAGACAGAGTAAGGGCTTGAAATTATCCTAAGGGGAAGGTGTTAGGCACCCCTCAGGATCCACAAGTGTGGTTCCCGGCTAAACAACTTTTGTGAATTCGTACGGCTTAGCAAACAAACAAATAGGAGGGGATTTAAGTCTTAAGCATGCAAATGTATGAAAATAGTAAAAAAGGTTAGATTTTGAAAGGATTACAATCTAAGCATATAAAGGGTATCCTAGGTTTATAATAATATGGATCACATCAATGCAATACCCGATATGACACTCCTCGAAGAGGGGCTACATGTGGTATTAGCACACCGGTCATCATATCCATATTCTACCTTTTCCCACCCCGTGAAAGTAACTAAATCGAGTGTTGGTTTCGACCTCTATTGCATTCTATTACCCGTCCCTTCCTATCAGTCCTGGAGGAATTTAGGACTTTTATCCTATAAGGGAGGTGCTAGGCAGACCCTCAGGTTTTAAAGGTAAAAATTACTAAGGCGATACATAATAAAACATATAGGACTTCAATTAAGGGGAGCATGGAAAGAAAATAAAAGGCTCAAGTATACCTCCACACATATTACACATAAACAGCATGACTCATACTAAATTAAGGTCCAGATTCAGGTTCAGATCCTAAGCATGGTATCTAAGTGATAACACAAAGACAGATCTAGTTTTATTCTTGTAACTAATTTCCTAAGGCTTGCCTAGGTATAAAAAAACATGCAACAGTTGTACAACTTTGTTAAAAGGGTTTCAGATTACCAATCCTAATAGCATGTGATTCAAAGTGTTTACCAAAGACCGATTTCCATTATTAGAACGGGGATTGTTTTAGACACGTATATTTAAACTAGCTGTGATTTGCGTAAGTATGACCCTAAGGAATGATTTCTAATGCAGCATGATAACTTAAACATGATTTTTTCTAAATGAATGCAAGATCACAACATTATGCACAACTTCAGGAATAGCACAGGTGACAAATTTTAATCGTTCTTTACCTAGAACAGGATCTCTACGTGTATAGCATGATTGCATATTGGTTAACACATTTGTTCTAAGGCATGATCTAGACTACATTTTTTCAGAATGTTAATAGTTTTTGTTGTTATTACTGATCCTATGAACAGGATTTCTAAGTGAAGGCAAGGAGTGATGACATGCTGAAAGAAAAGCAGATATATGAACCTAAGTGACATGGTATCTAAATGCATGGTATACTTGATTCCTAGACATGGTTACTAGTGCACATATAAAAAAATAAACCTAGAAAAACATGATATCTACCCATACTTATACTATAGCATGCATATCCCCACCCATTTCCACTATCCAACCCTAGAATCATTTTTAGAAATTATTACAAACCTCTGAATATGAATTACATAATTAAAAAGGAAAGAAGAAGTTAACTATAGGGAGCCTTCCATAGTAGGCCCAAGTTTCCAGATCCTCAAATGCCATTGGTTCACAACCCTTCACATGATCCAGGTGTGTCAAAGTTCCCTAAGGATCTCAAGGGATCCCGGGCAGTGCTCACACCCAGATTTCATAGCCAAGATGGAGTAAGTTCAGTGTGGAAAGGCCAGCTCTTGTGTGTCAAATTTCAGAGGGAGCTCAAGGGTCCCAAGGCAATGCTCACACAAGAGGGGCAGAACCTAATGTCTAAGGGTATAGTGGAAGTTCTCATAGTGAGTAAGAACTGTTTTAAAACAATTTTGAGAAAGAGAGAGGTTTAATGAAAATTAGCTTAAAAAGGGTAAGGCAGTAGCACAACCAACATACTCAAACAACACACACAGAACAATAAACAGGAATTAAGACAAGTTCAGCAACCACAAGCAGGGAGATGGGGGATTAGGGACAAGTATGAAGCACATAGGAACAGGCTCACACACAAGTAGGCCTCAGAAAAGTATTACAAGACTTAAACTGTCATAGCATAGCCCTTTACAAGGATTCATATAAGGATCCAAATAGCATCAGGTTGAGGGGTGTTAGAGTACACACTATGTTCATAACTACATGCTTATCATGTATTGGGGTCAGGGGATAGGGCAGACGTTTTAATGCGACATATAGAAAGTAATAGACATGTTGTACTAGAGAGTAACCATATAGATAGTTTAATAAATAGGCATGCTAGTTGCAGGGTAAGCAATAAAACCATAGGTAGACACATAATAGGAATTAAAGGAACTGTAATATAGAATGAAACATGTTGTTTTGGAAACCTTAAAATTAAACTGAGAACATACCAGTTAGATGATGAAGTAAGTGCAGAGTAAAGGAGCAGTAGTGTGCAGAGAAGGAGAGCAACAATGTATAAAACAATATAGACCAATAGAGCAGTAATGCAAATAGAACAGTGGCACAGTAGAGCAAGTAGAGTAATAGAGTTACTCAGTCTTGGATTTTATCCGACTGAGTAGTAAGCAAAAACCAAGAGAGAAAGAAAAGTTTAGAACATAGTATGTTTGTGTGTGAGAGGGAGAGCTTGAACTGTGTTATGCTAAAGAAAGAGTGAAGTATTTATAGCTTTTCAAAACGAGTGGAAAATAACGTAATAAAGTACTGATTAATCAATCAAGGGAAATCAGGTTCAATTAGAATCAATCACAGACCCGGACTCCCTTTAATTAGGGAGTCCTAATTCAAACGGTCATACTTGGTGTCACATAAGGAAAGAACCAGTCATGAGATAATTATTACTATAATAAAAGTAGTAAGGCATGTAGCAAGCAATTAAGTCTAGGTTCATAACACATAATTAGGGAGAGTATATGTCAAACAATCAGCAGCACATTCGTGCACATAAATTGGGTATAGTACAATTTAGTTCTGAAAATTAATCACAAGAATCACGGATAGGATTGAAAATCACAGGGACTCAATGCTAAATAAGGAAAGTACCACACAAACAAGGAGACAATTCAAAAATTAGTACAGAGGTATCATTCAAAGGGAAATATCCTAGTTTTAGAGGGAAATCAAAAGCAGTAAAGGCCATAGAGTAGAAAAATTAATAAAGCCTTGATCAAATAATACTGGAATAACATATGGTAATCAAGAATCAGTTAAACCCTAGGTAAAGTAAGAATCACACAAAATCGGGGATTCAAACTAGAGCATAGTACGTATCAAAGCAGGATAGACAAGAATCTGAAACCCTAACAAGGCAAATAGGGTAAA
This sequence comes from Nicotiana knightiana, assembly GCA_005239525.1. Lineage (NCBI taxonomy): Eukaryota > Viridiplantae > Streptophyta > Magnoliopsida > Solanales > Solanaceae > Nicotiana > Nicotiana knightiana. The sequence goes on along the minus strand of ML434183.1, from coordinate 165,471 downwards.
AATCACAAAAAGCACAGATAATTTCATAAGAAACAGGTACACGTAAAGATTGAACGAACATATTATCAGAGACGTCCTAATATTAGGGATTTTTAGCATAATAAGTCAGATAGCAAGAAAAACATAAGAGACTCATTCAAACACAGTAGAAAATACTTAAAATCGGTAGAAGAATCATTTTCGAAAGGGGTTAAGAAACCCTAGTTTTGAAAGTGAGGAAATCGTAAAACAAAGAAATTTTTGCGGAAAACATGTGAAAACCTCGAGATGCACATAGATCTGTTACAGATCTAGAAAGATAAGAAGTTTTGAAGTTAGGGTTTCTAGGAGAACCCAAAAAGAAGAAGAAACTTAGAGATATTACCAGTATTTGGCCGGAAAGGGGTAGATATTACTCGACTAACCATAGATGGCCGGAGAAAATGGCATGAGACCGGAGAGATAAGTTGAACCGCCTCTGGTTCACTTGAGAGCCCTGAACGGTGACACAAGCTGAAGGGATGGAGACATACGGACGCTAGGAGGTGAGACCTTCAAGGTTTCCGGCGAGGAGATGACCGGAGGAGATGAACAGATCTCATCGGAGGTGAAGAGACCAGAAGCCTCTAGAGAGACCCAGAGAGACAGAGAGAGAGAGTAGAGAGAGGACTGAGGGGGTGTGAATGAGATACAAGGGGGGAGGGGTAGTCGTTTAGGGTTAAATTAGGTAAGGGTTGATCTGGGCCGTTGATTTGAAATAATCAACGACTCAAATTAAATGGGGGATTGGGTCGGGTAGGATAAGCTTTTGGGCCTGGGTTATTTGGGCCAATTAATTAGGTTGGGGGTCCGGGTAGGATTGAATAAAATTGAATTAAAAGTGGCTATTTGTTAAATACCCGTTTAAAATAGATAAATAATTAATAAAAATAGCTAATTATTACATAAAATGAAATTTATGCTAAATTTGAATTTGAATTAATTAAATTATATTAAAAATATAAAATGACTAATTATTGAATTAAAATGGTATAAATATACAATTAGGCTATAATTGTAAAATTACTGTAACTATAATTAAATAATGCCAAATTGGCTAGTTTATGAAATAATTAAATCCTAATAGGATTAAAAATGATGTATTGAGCTGGGAAATATTTTAAATTATTTGTAATTTAATTTATGAATAATTATTGAATTTAAAATACTGAATAAATTGGAAAAGAAATTAATAAAATATGGAAAATTATGGAAAAATACCAGTTATTATAAAAAGTGATTTTGAAGGCATGTATGCAAATTTTAAAATAGTTTGAGGAAAAATTGGTATCAACAAGAAGCACGGTGTTAACTACTCAGAAAGAGGCATTACCATGAGAACGTGCCTCCCATCGTCCCTTCGGAAGCTCGCGCCATGCGCGCTTGAAATATGTCATCTGAGTACAAATGCCTTCGATCCATTCCATTAGTCGGGGAACCACATTCGGAACACGGCAACAGCTACATGACCACAAATTTGAATGAGAAAGAAGGAACTTAAGAAAAAATAATTTTGACGCTTAAAGAGAGATTGCACTTACGAGACGCATTCCACTTCTTAGGGAATGGCATGTAATCGAGGGGGAATGAAATCCTCGGTCTTCACTCAAACGAAGTGTCCCTGGCAACCCGGTCTCAGTCTTCGTCAATACTCGAAAAAAGGGCCTTGATGGCCCGGCAAGTAAGCTTTATCAGTCCCCCTCGGAACATTCGAGGACTGTATAATTGAAGTAGGTGGTCGATCATGTACCGATGAGAATCGATCTTGTTCACAAAGTATCCAAGGAGGATCATGATCCTCCATAATGATGGACGGACTTACCCGAGGCTCACTCCGTACCTCTTGCAAAAGTCTAGAACGATCGGGTCCATCAGGTCCAGTGTGAAGGGGTAAGTATAAACGCTTAAGTACCCCTCCACGTGGGTAGTAATGGCGTCCTCGGGCCTGGGACTACTACAACATTGCCTTCCCAATTGCAGTCCTTTCGAACTATGGGAAGAACGTCTTCAGTCACAGAGCATATGTACCTTCATACTCCTTCACCCCAGTCCTGTTTGCGTGAGAGTTTCTCAACTTTAAAGTCGTCTGCAGCTGAGCAGCCCCCAGGACTGAACACTTTCAAGGGAGGATCGGGGGCCGACTCGTTAGCAGCAACCTCGGGAGAAGTCATTTAGAAGGCAACTACTTTACGAGCAATCACCTCAGTATCGACAACCGGTTGGGAAGAGGAAAAGACAACTTGTTGAGGAATAGATTTGGATGTTTTTGCCATCGTTATCTGGGGAGATTTGAAAATTTGAAGAAAAATGCGAAGTTTTGAAAGAACAAGTTTTGAAGATGAAGAACAAAGTATGAAGATTTGAAGGAGATCTGGGTAAAAACCTGGGAATCACTATGAAAATTGAAGAATAGAGATGAAGATTTGAAGGTTTGAAAGAGGTTTGATGATGGATGGAAAGCTCGAAGGTAATAGACTAGTCGAAAAGTAGAAAAAGAACAAAAGGTGGAAGCTTTTATAGAGATACAAGAGACGCTTTGCATTGGGGGCAACCAGCCTATGAGCGACATGTGTTCGAAGTCAGAACGACGCGACTGATGCGACATTTCGTCTCCTTCATCGTAGCGTACGAAGGAAGGAACTGGAGAACGTTTGTCGTTTCCAATCGTTTCGGCAAACCTGCTATCTGAGAAACGAGGGGACTATCTGTATACGGGTAAAACCGAGTCCAATGAGCATCAAATGAGCACCCCGGTTTCTTGGTGATGAAAACAGAGTAGGGACGTGACCATAAGGAAGCAGAATGAACTAGGAGCCTCTCGTATGAGGGCCCAAGCTAGACACCTACCCTCGCACGTCCCCCCAGGTCTGGTTCAAGTCCCAAGACTTTGGGGAGCAGTTCCAAACTATCTCACACGACTAACAAAGGGCCATGATATCCGTGCCCAACTTGATATCACGACGTGAATCTCGGCCCGTATCGGCAGAAAATCAATGAATAACGAGAAAAAAGGTTTTTACCTTTTTTAGAATTGTACCTAGGGTAAAATTCCCCTATTATAAAAAGGGGAAGCTAATTATTCATTAGGAATATTGTAACAGGCATACCAAGGCAATATACTTCTATTATCTCTGTTTATAAAAGTTATTGAAAGTTGTTATTTTTGTTCATAAATTCTTCATAAGTGCAAGCTTGGAACCGAAGGTAGGTTCCTCCTTAAGCCATTAACCGAGCTCGAACTCACTCTTATCATTGGTTTGGCCATTTATTATTTTTTTTATTCGCTTAATTGTCATTGATCACTCGTATTGAATTAATCCACAAGTCTTTAAAATCGCATATAAATTCAGTTGTTATCCGTTTTTATGGATAAACAAATTGCGCTCTCATTGTCTTGTTGCATCACCAAGGTTTAAAAAGTAAGGAATTGAACCAAAGGCAATTTTGTGTTTCTGAAAATATTCGAGCTATTCTGCATACCTGCAAGAACCAAATTTGGTAACAAAATTAAAAACGTACAGCAGTAGGCTGTAGGCCTAGGAAGTCAACATTGCAGCATTTGTCATATACTACTAGAAAAAGCAAACGCTTTGCATATGATAAAAAAGAAAATGAACAATGGATTAGTTTATAGATTTGCTAAGCCATGCATTGTCAAGTCCAAAAAAGATTATCCAGTTTAACATTCCAAGGAGAGCTTAGTTTTAATCAAGTAATATTTGATACTGTAACTGTAATATATGTCTAGAGCTTTATATTGTTTTTGGATCTCATCACATGGTTTTGATGTTCGTTCGTATTTTGAGTAGTTCATGTTTCGTATTCATTCACCGTACTGTATAATTAATTTGCGCCAAATTGCAGCTGGAGATTAAGTGTGATTCTAAAATGTATATCTAATTCAATCTATACTTGTTATTTGCACTTATATAAAGTTCGCTACTTTGGATTCTATCAGAACTGTCGAACCCTCATTCCGGTAAGCCCAAGCATGTTAATATTAAATCGTCTGATGTCTGCAATAAATAGAGTAATCTCTTTAATTTATTCAGCGTTTCTATTATATCATTTTGGGACGTAGAGGTTGAAAACAAGGGAGGTTTTCATGAATTTAATGGCTCAGTGGGTTGCAGAAAAGGCAAGCTGAGAGAGCATCACGGAGGAACAGAAAAGATGTAGAGGCCGACTAAAACGGAAAAGGGCTAAAATACCTCAATCGTTTGATAAATGTTTTACTTTTACGGTCTGCCAACCTATTGATCCAATAATGCACACAACACTATTTCTAGGACTAAAAATACCCCTATGACTAATGGCAAAATTTGTGGACCCATTTTCAATGCGTTGGCGTCACTGTTTAACCAAAAAATAGTTTTTATAGTCAAAGCAAATATTAAAAAAAATCGCGGTTGCTAATAACCAATTTTACTTCACTTTTCTAAATATAAAAAATAAGAATATTCAATTAGTAAAAGAAAGGAAATCTTATTGATTGTTATAGCTTTTCCAAGAATTGAGAGTAAGAATCTTCAATCAAGCAGATAAATAAGTATAAAAGACTAATTGCAGATATTTGTGAATTCCTTGATGATTGTACAAAGAGGTGTTTATATAAGGATACGTTATGTAACTGCTTTCCCCACTTAATTCCTACCCGTTACTGTTTAACCAAAGAATTAGACTCTTTGACTAAAAT
>ML434183.1:109472-158952 GCA_005239525.1 Nicotiana knightiana | reverse complement strand
CTCTACTCTCCTACCTTATTTCGTGAAGGGGTTTTTACTCTGACTGCTAGGAGCAAAAGAGTGTTAGTAACCCCTGGAGACGATAAGGATAGGGGTTGGTACCTTCGTTATGTTGATGTACCCACTGCTGGTTTAGTGGGTGAAGAAAATCTTCCCTTCCCTGAGAAGTGGAATCGTGCACGTGAGTATGCTTTAGCTCACATTTACTTTTTCTTGTTTTGACTTGAGATATTTTATTTAACACCGTGTCTGTTTATTTTTCTCCTTTCACTAATCACGAATACTGTCGAGAATGTCTCCGGTATTCGTGATTGGGTAGAAAAATTGTTATCTGTTGCTCCTTTTGAAGAAAGATCTTGGAAGTACCTCGCTGGAAGGTACGGTTGGCAAGTAAAGACCCACGGTAAGTGAAGCTTTTATTCTTGCTTCTTTCCTTACTCGAGTCTTTTTTCCTTCTGTCATTTAACTTTTTTCCCTTTTTAATAGTATTCTCTGCTCGTGGGGTGTCTGCTTCCTCTATCCTGAATATGTCCTTGGCTCAAGCCCAGGAAATTATCGTTGGTTTATCTTCCTCGAAGAGGAAGATTAGTGAATCTCGTTCCATGGAGGAAGAGGAAGAGGGTGCTTTAGTGCACAGGCCATGGAGAAGGCGAATGGTTTTAGATGACGAGCATGCTGCCTCAACCTTGCCTTCCGTGTTTGTGCTTGAGCCCCCTGTCTTTGATGATGTTCCACATTCCCCTATTCATGGTGGTATTGATCTCTCTCCTGATGACATCCCTTTGTCTGTTGTCTTTCATGCTTCTTTGAGAGAAGAAGTTTCTTCTATTCCTTTGGCTATCTCAACTTTTGCTGCTGCTCTACTGTAACTTCTTCAACTTTACGTGCATGCTTCTTTGCCCATGTCTTCTCCAGCTTCTCAACCTTCCGTGCCTGTTGTTGTTCCATCTCTGCCTGCTTCCATGTCTTCCATTAGGGAAGTAGGGTCTTACAGCAGAGAGATGCGGCAAGTGGTAATAGAGGTTCCAGCTGAGGAAAACCTTTTCAAGAAGACGGGTGAGCCTGAAGTGTGGCTCAAGCCTTTAATAGGTCCCGCTGAGAAAGCAAAGCTAGCTAGCCACGATGCTCTTACATGGGAAAACGAGGTCGTGCATACTTCTTTGAAGGTATGGTGTAAGTTATCCTCTTTCACTCTCGTATATTAAATTTACCATATCTAACTGGTTTACTTCTTATAGATTAACCTCTGGGCATTGAGCTTATGAAGAGGATTTCAAACATAGACCAAGAGACAAGAGAGTTGCAGGCAGAAGTTGATAATTGGAAAGCACAGTATGACAACTTAAGGATTGACATGGACGCTTTAGAAGAAGAGAAAGTACCTTGAAGTGGCAGATGAGACTTATGGCACCGGAGCTAGCAGTGGAGCGGGCTTCTTGCAGTCAAGCTGACAAAGAAAAGAGTGTTCTGGAGTCTTTGTTTGCGGAGCAGCTGTCCCGTGCCTCAGAGGATATTAGAGACTTAAAGAACTTTCTGGGGCAGAAGGAAAAATACTCATGCGAGCTCGTGCAATCACTTACTCGCACTCAAGAAGATCTTCGAAGGGCTTTAGACAAAGCTCAAGCTTTAGAGGAGTCGATTGTTCCATTAAGGGACGCTCATGAAGCTGAGAAGGCGAAGAAGGACGGGCTGAGAGCTGAACATCAAGTGTGAGCACAAGATTATANGGAAATGAGTCAAGAGGGTTTTGACCTTAGTGCTGAAATAGCCAAAACTAAGGAAGCCATGGAGAAGGCTCAACAGGGTCATAACCTCTCTTCACCTGATGGTGAGATTCCATCCGCTCATGCCTCTTCATCTTCAGTTGCTCCCGTTCCTTCCGCCTCTGGAGTCAACCCCTCTCTTTGAAAAGATCTAGTTAGTTTACCCTTTTTTTTCTTTTTCTTTGTATTAATTGGTGGTTACCCCCAGTCCCATCGGGGGTAAATTTTGATTTTCTTTAAGTCCCAAACTGACAACTTAGGGGCACCACAATGTAAATATAAAAATCTTATACGGCTAAGTATAAGTTAATACTTAGTTTTAGCCATTTTTTAATATATAAATGTCAGTTCGACTTTTGTTGAGTTTTTGTTTCACTCTTTAAGTCTTTTGCATGCTTTATTTTTCGAGGTTTTAGTTTTACCTTCGAGTTTTGCATGTGGAATGCTTTAGATACTTGTACCTTTTTTATAATAGGTACGATGTCATATTAAATGTGTGCCTTTTTGTAATAGGCATAGTTTATGGAAGAGGGCCCTTTATAATCGACATGAAAAAGACGTCTCAACTTCGTGATAATGCAATAGAGTGATCGGAATTTTACACGTTTAAGAATGTTTTCACGGAAAGTTTTTTGTTTGAACATCCATGACATTTTACATGTGTTTCGTTATCGTCTAAAACTCACGCTTGCAACAGTTTTTGTTTAATAGATTTAGTATACTCTTGTATATCGTAACTGTTTTTCATAGGTAACAGTTTTTCAATATTAATACAAGGAAATAACTGTTTTTCACTAGTAACAATTTTTATAAAGATTGGGGTTTTTACCCATAACTGTTTAGTAACAGTTTTCTAATAAGTACGAGGGAAATGTTTTCTTATTCGTAACTGTTTTTATTTGATAACAGTTTCTTGAACAAATACAAGGGTTTAGATCTTTCATCCATAACTATTTTATTCGAGAACAGTTTTTTGAATGAGTATAAAGATGTACATTCTTTCTCGTGACTGACNAGTCCCCTAAGTGTTTGAGCTTTGAAGAATGAAATCTCGAGCACTTGATTATTCATTTCTTTGTGGTCCTTTTCCTGAAAAGGAAAAACATTCCGGACTCGAAGGTATGTAGTTTCTTAGATGATGACTGCTTAACCCCTTTTGAAACGTCCATCAGAAAGTGTAACCCTGGACCGGGAATTGTGTTATTTTCTCGCGTCTTTGCAGGTCTAATATCATCATTTGGTGATGGGTTAGATTTGTGCCTATAATCTAAGAAAGTTAGTAAAAATTTTAAATGTTCAATATAAAATCGAACGTGTGATACCTGACGGGGGATTTTCCTTTAAGAAGTAATACTTCTTTAGATGGATTTCGTTCCAGCTTGTTGGTAGAACTCTGTCGTCCATAGCTTCCAACTCATAGGCGCCTTTTCCAGCTATCCCTCGGATTTTGTAAGGTCCTTCCCAGTTTGTATTTAGCTTTCCTGCACCTGCTTTTTTTGTTGATTGAAAGACTTTTTTGAGGACGAAGTCCCCAATTTTAAAGTACCTGAGATGAGCTTTACGGTTGTAATAACGCTCTATGATTTGTTTTTGAGCTGCCATCTGTATCAATGCTGCTTCTCTCCGTGGTTCGAGCAGGTCCAGGTTGATCCTTAGTTCGCCATCGTTTTCACCTTCCGTGGTTGTTGAGAACCTTATGNTGCCCATAGTACCGCTGGTAATTCATCAGGCCAGTTTCCTTTGGCTTTAGTTAGCCGCTTCTTTAGATTGTTGATGATGACCTTATTCGTTGATTCAGCTTGACCGTTAGCCATGGGGTGGTACGACGTTGAAGTGATCCGCTTGATTTGCCAACTTTCGAAAAATTCCGTGATTTGTGAGCCTATGAATTATGGGCCATTATCACACACGATCTCCTTTGGTATTCCAAAGCGGCATATTATGTTTCGCCATAAAAAGCTTTTAACTTCCTTTTCTCGCACTTGTTTGAATGCCTCTGCCTCTACCCATTTTATAAAATAGTCGGTTAGTACGACTAAAAACCGTACCTATCCTTTAGCTGTGGTAAAGGTCCTACTATATTCATCCCCCATTTCATGAAAGGCCATGGGGATATTATTGGATGTAATAATTCCGCTGGTCGATGCATGTTATTGGCAAACCTTTGGCATCTGTCACATTTGGATACGAAATTCTCGGCTTCTTCTTCCATCTTAGGCCAATAGTATCCGACTCTGATTAGTGTTTTCACTAAGGATCTTGCTCGTGAGTGATTTCCACAGTGTCCTTCATGGACTTCTTTCATCACAAATTCTGTTTGGTTAGGCCCAAGGCATTTAACTAGGGGTCCTCTGAACATCTTGCGATAAAGTAAGTTGCGAATAAGGCACTACCGTGCAGCTTTGCGGTGTAGTGCTTAAGCTGCTTTCCTGTCTTCAGGTACGGTGCCATTCTGCAAAAAATTAAGAATTTCGTTTCTCCAGTCCCAGGTTAGGTTGTTGAAAGTTACCTCATTCCTGTCCTGGTCTATTATTGAATGAAATAGTTGAACGACAATTGTATTATCTTTATTCGTTACTTCCGTGACTGCTGCGAGGTTAGCTAAGCATCTGCTTCTGCATTTTCCTCTCTAGGTATTTGCACTACCTTCTATGTTTTGAATTGTCTCACGAGCTCTCGTGCTTTTTCAAGATACTAATGCATTCTAGTTTCTCGAGCGATGTAAGTCCCCTGTATTTGATTTACTACCCGTTGGGAGTCGCTGTTAATCACAATTTGCTCGATTTAGAGCTCCCGTGCAAGTTCAAGCCCTGCAATAACAACTCTGTACTCTGCTTCATTGTTAGTGATAAGATAACACTTTATAGCTTGTCGTGTCTTTTCACTCGTGGGTGATATTAGACTATGCCTAAGCCAGCGCTTTTTACATTTGAAGAACCATCAGTGAACAAGGTCCACATGCCTGGATTAACACCGTTAAAGATTTGTAACTCTTTTTCTACTTCAGATACAATGCCATTACTAAAGTCAGCAACAGAATCAGCTAGTATTTGAGACTTAATTGCAGTCCTAGGCTGATAAATTATCTCATGCTCACTTAGTTCTATGGTTCACTTGGTTAATCTTCCTGATAGTTCTTGTTTATGAAGAATATTTATTAAAGGATATGAAGTCACAATAGTGATTGGGTGGCATTGAAAATAGGGTCGTAATTTTCTAGCTGCCATTATTAAAGCTAAAGCTAACTTTTCCATATGTGGATATCTAGTCTCAGAATCTAGAAAAGTTTTACTTACATAATAGATAGGTGATTGTTTACCTTTTTCTTCTCTTACTAATACTGCACTTACAGCAATTTCTGAGACAGCCAGGTAGATGTACAATATTTCCCCTTCTTTTGGCTTTGAAAGCAGTGGTGGTTTCGATAGATAAATCTTCAGGTTCTTGAGGGCTTGCTGACATTCTTCAGTCCATTCGAACTGATTCTGTTTTTTGAGAACTGAGAAGAATTTAAAACTTTTTTCGGAAGATCTAGAAATAAACCTCCCCAAAGCTGCTATTCTTCCTGTCAATCTTTGAACCTCCTTTTTATTTGTTAAAACATCAGGTATTTCCTCTATGGCTTTAATTTGAGCGGGATTTACCTCTATTCCTCTGTTTGATACAAGGAAACCCAAAAATTTGCCTGATTGCACTCCAAAAGCGCATTTCTCTGGATTCAACTTCATATTATACCTGCGTAAAATATCAAAAGTAGTAGATAGGTGCTGGAAATGGTCTTGCGCTTGTGTTGATTTTACCAACATGTCATTGATGTACACCTCCGTCATTTTTCCCAAATGTTCTTGGAACATCTTAGTCACTAGCCTTTGATAGGTGGATCCAGCATTTTTTAGGCCAAAAGGCATCTAGAAAGTTTAATAGTTCATGACCTGCGGTATCATCAATCATTTGGTCTATATGAGGCAATGTGAATGAATCCTTGGGGCATGCTTTGTTTAAATCAGTATAATCTACGCATACTCTCCACTTTCCATTCTTTTTAGGTACTACCACGGTGTTTGCAAAACCAGTTAGGGTACGTTACCTCTCGTATCGAACCAATCTTCAAGAGTTTCTGTACCTCTTCGCTGATCACTTGGTTCTTGCATGGTCCTTGCTTTCTTTTCTTCTGCTTAACAGGTACGAAGGATAAATCTTCATTTAGTTTATGAGTCATCACTTCTGGTGGGATGCCTGTCATATCTGAGTGGGACCACGCAAAACAGTCTGCGTTAGCCTTTAAATAATCAATTAACTTACCTCTTCGAGTGGGTCTTAGCCTCGTGCCTATATACACTTTTTGCTCAGGTTTTTGTTCAGATAACGGAACAACTTCGAGCTCCTCCATAGTTGTTTTGATGTGCTCATCTTCCTCCAGTTCATGAATGACGTCCGGTCTGGAATCCGCATCTGTGTGGTATAGTACACCTTCCATGGTAGCTTTACTCTTCTGCTCGTAAGTATTTTCTTTCGTGCCTGTTTCTGCAATAATATCTTCCGCACCTATTTGGGCAGTAATTTTTTCCATGTCTGTTTGGGCGGTGTTACCTGTTTGGGAGATTTTCTTATCTCGTAATTCTTCCACTTATATTTTTTTGTTGTAGTGTACCACATAATTTATATTTTTTGTGGTATGCTTATCTCCTTTGATTCGTTGAATCCCCTATTCAGAGAGAAATTTAATTACCTGAGCAACATGGAGGGTATCGCTTTCATGTCGTGGCTCCATGGCCTTCCAATGATCACGTTATAAGCCATGTGAGTATCGATTACTTGGAACCTATCCCTTTTGATCACCCCCTCAGCATAGGTGTTAAGCTCAATGTCTCCTTTTGTTATAATCGTAGAGTTATCAAACCCGGATGTGGCTCGTGCTTTTGGGATTACTTGATTCCCCAGTAGCATTTCTTCCACGACTCTTAGAAAAATGATATTGACTGAACTGCCTGGATAAATCAACATTTTTTTCACGTTAGTGTCATGAATAAGTATAGATATTACCATAGCATCAAATCGTCCTCTCCACGAGCACGTTTCCCGTGTGTAATTGTTAACTTTGTGGTTGTTTTGCAAATCACTCCGTTTACTTCTTCACCGCTGCGTATTACGTTAACGGTTCGTTTTGGAGATGGAGGCTTTGGGGGCTCCTTCCTATGCATGTTTAANTCACCTTGTAAAAATCTGCAATCCGCAGTTTTGTGCCCATGATCATTGTGAAATTCACACCAGTGATCTGGGTTTCTTCTACTTGGATTTGACCGCATCTCTTGGGCCATTTGACCTTGTCTCCCATGTTCTTCAATATTGAGACAAGTTCAGTAGTACTTACGTTAAAGGTATGATCCCCAATTTGAGTACTACCTCTAGGTCGTTCATCTCGATCTTTTCTAGATCTAGATGAGGATGAGATTACATCTCTTCCTTGTAGTCTATAATCCGGCCTAGTGTTTTTGAACCTGGGGCGGATATCGCGTCCCGAGGGTCCTAAGTAAGTATCGTACCTGTTTTTACCTGATCTTCTATCTGATTCAGGTCGTCGAGATCTGGAATAATCTTCATCTCTCGAACGAGAAATGATATCTTCTTCTATTCTGAGTTCAGTACTGTACCTGTTATATACATCGTTCCATGTTGTGGCAGGGAATTCTCTTAGATTCTCTTTAAGTCGCCTGGTGGCTTTAGAGCTTTTATCGTTCAAATTGCTTGCAAATGCCATGGCTGCCCAATTATCAGGCACCCTGGGTAACTGCATTCTTTCTCGTTGAAACCTATCTACAAACTCACGGAGTAGTTCCGTGTCTCCTTGTTTTATTTTGAATATGTCTTCCATTCTCTTCTCAACTTTTTGTGCACCAGAGTGTGCTTTTATAAACGAATCTGCAAGCTCAGCAAAAGAGTCAATAGAATTTTCAGGGAGAAGAGAATACCAGGTTAGAACCCCTTTGGTAAGTGTTTCCCCAAATTTTTTGACAAGGACTGATTCAATCTCTTGTTTCGTTAAGCCGTTGCCTTTTACCCCAGTTGTAAAAGCAGTCACATGGTCGCGTGGGTTAGTTGTTCCATCATATTTGGGAATGTCACGCATTTTAAACTTCTTGGGTATAGGCAAAGGTGCCGCACTAGGCTTCCACGGTTGTTGAGATTATCTATCAACATCGATGCCTTTGATAACAGGTGGTACACCAGGAATTTGTTCGATGCGATCGTTCTGCTCCTTCATCTGTTTCTGCATGGTTAACAGTAAATTTTGTAATTCTGAGTTACTAGATATACCTGGTCTCGTTTTGAGAGATTCATTAGGAGTATCTCCTCTTTCTGAGTTTGCCAACCCATATTGAGGATTTTCCATGGTGATGGTGTTATTGGGGGTGGCGTTGGCGGTGTAGGCAACGCTGCTGGTAATCCTCTCGCAAATTTCTACAAAGCTTGGCTCACATACTCTGCAATCATTTGCTTTACATGATCTTGTTCCACATTTGATCATTATTACCATGGTTGTTATTGGATCTTTCTGGGGATTGTTCCCTTGAACCACGTGGGGTTCCTGAAGGTGATGGAACTGGGGTTGCACTTCTTTGCTGGCTGTTGTCATTGGGGTTTGACATAATTCAAAGGATATAACTTGGAAAGTAAACAAAGATTATCAGATTCCCGGTAACGGAACCAATTTGTTTAACCAAAGAATTAGACCCTTTGACTAAAGCTTATTTTTAAGATGAATACGGGTTACTGATAATCGAGATAATGGAAAAATGAATAATAGACAATATTACAGAAATAAAAGATCGAAGTTGATAGTATTTTGAGAATCAGATGCCTTTACAAGCTGTCTTCCCCTCCCTTATATAGGAGATTCTTATAACATACGACTGCTACTATGGTTACTCATTAATGACTAATTATGACATTAATGAGGCGTTACAAAGGATAATGGTAAATAGGGGTTTAGTTACATAACGTTCGAGTAATCAATTGTAGGTTCGTGAATCTGGCCGTAGCGTTGTCTAGATTCATTCTGACCGTGCCTCTCTCCCGTTTTGATCAAATTGGACTTTCCGTGGCTGATAAGTTCGTGGGTTTACTGAACCGTGTGTCTTTGTACCGTACCTCTTCAAAGAGTTATTTCCAGCTATCGTGTTTTCTCGTGTCCACGTGACTAGCTGAGTTGTCAAAAGCTAGCTTACGTGTGAAACTCTTTTTTACCAATACAGTTACCAATAATAACTACATTAATTTCCCGTTACTTAAATATTCTTAACAGTTATTGTAATAATAAAAAATCGCGTATCATCAAGGATCATGCTGATTCTTTTTCCATATTCGCAAATGTTCGATGAATCTTCCTCTTTTGTAGTCTTCATGCATCTTGTGGCTATCTCTTCTTTCTCAATTGTTAGGTATCGTTCTTCTTTCTTTATATTATTCAAATTCCACCTGTCAATATATCATTAATCCACGTGTCATATCTATTTTTCCACCAATACAGATAGTCCCCCCACTTTCTGAATATTCTTAACTGAATATTTGCAAAGTGGTAAGTTTATTTATGGCGAGAATGTCATTGCCGCCTCTTCACAATATCATTGTGTTTTCTTCTAAGCGAAGAGACATACGCCTTTTTCATTTAAAGCTCGAGACACATGTCATACTAGGATTTGGCTCTATAGTTTACACCGTCTTTTAAGGTTTTTTTGTGGCTGTGTCAATTCGAAGTGACTGTTCCATAATGATGGTTCATAATGACGTCTTTATCTTATAAATACCGCATCACATACCATTCACAAACTTCCTCTACTTTCTTGCATTCCTTTCCAAGCTTCTTCTGCAATTTCTCTTCTCTTTTCGTGTTTCTGCTGTTAACAAAATATAACTTCTCATTCTTCGAAGCCCTCTCCATCATCTGATCCCTAAAAACTTATCATCGTAGACGAACTTCCTTTTTCTACAACCCTATTTAGAAGTACAAGAGGTGGTATACTTCGTAGTCTAGGTTCTATATAAAGTCGTAGCACCACTCTTTTCCAGAAGAATTCTTCTAAATATTCTTCTTCTAAATCTAAAGCTTCATAAACTCCTAAATCTTCTTCCAAAGTTAGAGACCAAAACGAACCATTACCTGAGCATGTTGTTTCTGAGATTGTCCCTCAGGAATTTTCTTTCACATTGGACTATGAAGCATAGAGGAAAGAAGTTTCTTCCATAGCAGCACTTAAATCTGCCGATCACTAACCTTCTTTAATCGCTTTCGCCTTCTTCCTTTAATACGCCGTAAATGCCATTAGAAACCCAACTTCCCTGTCATGTGATGTAGCATTCATGGCGGGAGATAGAGTTCTGCTAAGAGTTTCACCCATGAAGGGTGTAATGAAGTTCGGGAAGAAGGGCAAGTTGAGCTGTAGGTATTAGTCCTTTCGAGATCCTTGAGAGGGTTGGTGAGGTGGCCTACAAACTTGCATTTCCACCCAACTTATCAGCAATTCACTCGATGTTCCATGTTTCTATGCTCCAGAATTATTATGGTGATCTATCACATGTGTTAGATTTCAGCTCAGTCCAATTGGACAAGGATTTGACTTATGTTGAAGAGCCGATTGCTATCTTAGACAAGCAGGTCCGAAAGTTGCGGTCAAAGAACATTGTTTCAGTGAAGGTTTAATGGCGGGGTCGAACAGTCGAGAAGGAGACATGGGAGACCAAGCACGACATGCAGAGTCGTTATCCTCACATTTTCGTCACTTCAGATATGTCTCTATGCACGTTCGAGGAAGAACGTTTGTTTTGAGAGGGGAGTCGTTATCCTCACATTTCTCCACTTCAGGCATTTGATCCATGTTTTTCCTTTTGATGCTTCATACATGTGCATTTGTGGTTCTATGAATTTTGGGGATGGTTAGTTTTGTTCCGATAAGGTTTTGGGTTGATTTGGACCTTTTGGTTCTTGCTTTAGAAGATTAAGTTGAAAATGTTGACCGAAGTTTGACTTTTGGGAAAACGACCCCAGAATGGCTTTTTGATGGCTCCGATAGGTTCATAGTGTGATTTGGACTTGGTCGTATACCTGAAATTAAAATTGGAGGTCCCTAGGTTTATTTGTCATTTTTTGCCGAAACTTAGAAATTTGAGGTTTAGAAGTTTCTCTAAGTTTGATCGTAGGTTGACTTTATGGATATCAACTTCGTAACTTGATTTTGGGGCTTGAAATAGGTCCATTTGCTATTTGAAACTTGTTTGTAAAATATGGTGTACTTTGAAGTTGGTTTGATATGATTCGGATGCTTGGTTGCAATGATAGAGGTTCTTGAGTTTTCTTTTGAATTTCATGAGTTTTAATATCCAATTTGTGGTTTTAGCTGTTATTTTTGTATTTTAATCACGCGAGCAAGTTCGTATGATATTTTCATACTTATGTGGATGTTTGGTTTGGAGCCTCGAGGACTCGAGTAAGTTTCGGGCGTGTTTAGGAATTGTTTGGACTCAATTCTAGGTTGCTACTTTGCTGGGGCTCCAGTTGTCGAAATTATGAGCACTAGCATAGCAATTGCGATCTTAGCAGGGGGTCTCAGGTGTTGCATTTGCGATACCTGATCGCAATTGCGAAGAGAGGCTGGGACAGGGTAGTTTCGCATTTTTGACTAAAAGGTCGCATTTGCAATGGTAGCAGACTTCGCAAATGCGAAGTTAATGTCGCATTTGCAACTTCCCTTTAGGTTGTTAGGCGCCGGAATTGCGAGTCAACTTTCGCATTTGCGAGGGTTTGCAATTGCGAACCCAGTGTTGCAATTTCAACATCTGCACCTAAAGAAAAGGGCTGGAAAAATGGGATTTGATCTTATTTCTCTCATTTCAGAACCCTAGACTCGGTAGGCAATTTGGAGAGGGGATTTTCACACACAATCATTGGGTAAGTGATTTTGATCAATTTTCAACTATATTACATGATTATATATGAGACTTAACATCAAACTCATGAGAATCTAAGCGAAAGTTTGGAAAATTTTGTCTATGTTTTGAAAAATAAAAATTTGGGATTTGAGAATCGAACCAGACTCGTATTTGAAAACAAAATACATATATGGACTCTTGGGGTTATGGGTAGTCGAGATCTACCCTTGGACTCGGGTTTTGACCGTGCGGGCCCGGAATTGACTTTTGGGGAGTTGTGTAAAGATCATAGCTTTATTAATCGTAATTGGTTTCTTTTTCACTATTTGATGATATAAATTCATTTTTGGTTAGATTTGAGATGTGTGGAGAGGAATTTTAAGAAAAAAGCTATTTTTGAGTGTTGATTTGAACTAGTTGAGGTAATAAGTATCTTGCCTAACTTTGTGTGGGGGAACTACCCCTTAGGATTAGGTTTGATTGTACTATTTGAGTTATGTGGAAGACGTGTACACGAGGTGACGAGTGCATACACATGCTTATATGTGATATTTGACTGGTTTAGACTCTTAAGTTACTTATAAGCACTTAATTGAAGTTATTATTATTTGTTCTATCTTTCATTGTCAAGTTTAGTCTTACATGCCTTAATTGAAGTTGTTATTACATGTTCTAGTTTTCATTGTCAAGATTACTCTTATATGCATTTAGTTGTAGTTGTTGTTACATGTTATTCTCTCTATTGTTAAGTTATTCTCATGCATGTAGTAGTAGTTTCTATTTCTTTCTATCTTTTTCATTGTAAGCTTATGTTATGTACTTGAATGGGAAGTTGCCATTTCATGAAAAATGCCCTCGTTGTTGAGTTATTGAAGTTGTAATTGTGGAAAGTTATTAACACAGTTGTGGTTGGAATTGTTGGTTACTGGAATACCTTTCCTTTTCGAGTTATTTCTCATTCATTTTGTTGTTATTGAGATTCTTGTACACAATGTGGTTGAGTCATGGTCTATGTGTTTTGGTAATGTTGTTATTGTTGCTTTTGGAAAACGTTGTGGCATATAGGCATGTGTGGTGTGAGTAGATTATTATGTTGTGATATTGATACGCATGCGGTGGTACAAGGGTGGGTATTGAAATGCATGCCGTGAGATTGAAATTTATATGCGTGTTGCAAGTAAAGGAATTATTTGAAGCCACGCGGTAAGATAATGGGGTTAAAACTGATAAGTCGGGATTTTGACTACTTATTAGCGTCTTTTAGCTTTTGTTTTAGTCCAAAATCATTTAATTGTGTTCCCGAAAACTGATAAAATGTGCGTAATTGCAGGAAAATTGGATGATGAACTCCCGAGATGAAATCCAACTCAAGAAGGAGTAATCTGAACTCAAAGACATAAAAGGCACAGAAGCTCATAAGTGTGGACCGCAAAATATCATCTGCGGCCGCATGTTATGAAGGAAAATCCATTAGAGTCTGGTGCAAAGTGCGGTCCGCACATGAATTGTGCGGCTACAAAAGCTGGGTCAGGAGAAAAATTCAAAGAATGTGCATTCCAAGTCCATCAAAACTGCGAACAACAGAAGAATTATGCGGCCGCATAAGAAGAGTTATGCGGCCGCAGTTACAATTGTGCGGACCGTAGAAGAGCAAGATGCGGCCACCCTTACAATTGTGCGGACCGTAGAAATAGTGCATTGTGGATGCAGATCAGAATTATGCATCCGTAGACTTCCAATACTATCAAGTTGAAGAAAAGTCCGGGCCGCACATTAAATTGTGCTGACGCAGATCCTCCCGAAGGGCATTTTTGTTCGAAATTTCCAGCCCTGTATAAATAGACGAGTTTCACATTTTTAGGTCAACTTTTGACATCAGCTGCTACAGTAGTCGTTTCCTTTTACTCTTTTTAGTAGTTTTTCATATTTTGAGCTATTTTAACATAGATTTTATCATTTCAAGTTACCAATATGAGTTTAATTAGCATTTCTTCTTCTGTTTCCTCCATTTCAAGCATGAGTAGCTAGATTTTCACTAGGGTTGTGATCCAACCCTAGTGTGTAAACTTAATGAGTGTTTAATTTAATGTTTGTTTATGGTTGGGCATTTATTAATTAACCTTGTTCTTGTTTTTCATTGTGGAATTAATTGTTGCAAACATTAGTTCATGCCTATTTGATTTGGTCTCTACTTGAGAAAGAGAGACTTAGTCTAGGAAAACTTGGCTAACTAGAAATTGGGTCAATCGAGAGATTGATAATCCCAATTAAAGAGTTGAACCTAGAGATAGTAACAACCCTACTTGAGCTTTTATCAATCGTTTTGTTCAATACCCATTTGGACTTGAGAAAGCCAAATTGGGCAAAATCACTCTCTGACCGAGAGGTATTGAGTGGGTAATTGAGTGTTGATAGCTATAATACACCCCGACCAATCAAACAAGCTTTAAAGTTTATATCTCATTAGGAAAACACCTAGGTGAAGGTCATAGTCCTAGGCTTTTTTACTACATTTGAAAAACAACAAAAACAATCTCTTAGTTTTATTTTCTGACTTGCAATTGTAGTTTAAATTAGACTTAAACACAACCAGATTTATATTCAAATCACACGCTACGATATATACTACTAACTCTCATCTATAGCTCCTTATAGAATTCGACCCCGACTCTTGTTGGGTACTATTACTGCATCGACCATTTTCATAACATTTAATATGTTTCAACAGTTTGATATTGACATTCAAGATCGAAATGGGAGTGAAAATTAAGTGGCGGACCACTAGTCTCGTTTGTTGGAGGAGGGGAGGCTGCATGATGGCCTTGAAATCAATGACTCCTTCCCCGGTGTGCAACTCTTGGCTATTTCGATGAATGAGGTGCCATGGTTCTCTGATCTAGCAAGCTTCCTTGTGTATGGAATCATCCCGGATGAGTTCTCTTCAAATCAAAGGAAGAAGCTCAAATGGATTGTCAAGATTATTATTGTGATGAGCCATACCTTTTCTATATTTGCACGGATGGGATAATTAGAAAATGTGTACTGGACAAAGAGCAAAATGTTATTCTTGAGGCTTTCCATTCTTCTCCTTATGGTGGTAACCATGACGGAGCAAGAACGGCGGCCAAAGTGCTAAGTTGCGGTTTCTATTGGCCTATTCTTTACAAAGACGCAAGTGATATGGTGAGGAGATGTGATGAATGCCAATGGATCAGTGGAATCTCGAATGAAATGCCTCTCACTACAATTTTGGAGATTGATATCTTTTACGTGTGGGGTATTGACTTCATGTGTCCTTTTGTGAGTTCTTGCGGAAACACCTACATTTTGGTCGCGATTGATTATTGATAATAGGCTAAATTCACGTAGTTTAGTGTATATTTGTACTCCAACTTAATGATACTTCACTGTCTTAGGAATATGAAATGATGTTAAAATGGCTCTAATTGTTGATTTTATGTTTCGCAGGAGCAAAATGCGCTTATGAGGACCTAGAATGGTGTTTGGATCCAAATTGAAGGAGAAAGACCCCTTGGAGTATTTAACGTGTGAAAAGAACGAAGAAAATTGCTGGGACAGATTACAAGTCCAATAGCGCGGTCTTAGCGCGCCCATTAGCGCGACCGCGCTAGTCTAGCGATCCCCAGGCAGAATGTTTAGCCATTAGCGTGCTCAATAGCGCGATGACTAGCGCGGGCGCGCTAGTCCAGTCGAACACGTTATTTTCCAGGGGTAGAATTGAAAGTTTGGGGAAATTCCACTTAACCTATATAAGGTTCAACTTGCCCAAAAGAGGGAATGAATCAGGTTTAGAGTCTTGTTCAAGAAAAGCAAAGGCAAGAGGCAAGGAGCGCAATTGGGCATCAAATATCATCTTTCTTCCTTGTATTTTTGTCATTGTTGATGAATTCTTCTATTATTATTTTCAGTACAATTATGAGTAGCTAACCTATTTAGTCTAAGGTTTTGGTGAAACCCGTTGAGGATGAACATCTTGTTATATTAATATAGTCTGCTTGGTTTCAATCTCTATTTGTTCAACTCAATTATTTGTAGTTGATTGAAGGGCGCTCAATTAGCTGTGCCTATTTAGTATGTATCTGCTCGGGAGAGAGTGCATATTTAGGTAGTTGTTGAACAACACCACTACCAAAGTATATAAGGGATCCATAACTGAGGGTTTAAAGGTTGGATTAGGGATAACGATACCTTGGGTGCATTCTAAAGTGAGGTATAATAAAATCAAGCTAGCGTAGCTTGGGAGAGTGCGTCTAGTAAATTGTCATAATTACTCGGGAGAGATTTGCGGTAGCAAGAGTGCTCATGATTGATAATTATGCCAAACAATAGGAAATATACAAGAAGGTATTTCATCAGCGGGGGAAACCATAACCTTAGATTCTTCTCGCACTTGTTTACAACTCAGTATTAGTTATCTTTTAGTCTACTTAATTTCATTCAGTTTTAGTTAGTAAAAATACCAACAAATTGTTATTCTTAACCTTTGGAAAGTTGATTACGGAATCGAGTGAGTCTGATAGTGATAATTGATAGGTTAATTCCCTGTGGGATTCGACTCTGAGCAAAATACTCAGATTATATTTGCAACGCCCGCTTAGTCTTTTTATACGACATAGTTGAGCGTGATCAAATTTTGGCACAGTTGCCGGGGAATTAACGGTGTTATCAATTAGAGTTGGAAGAAATACAAAATTCTTAATTATAGTGAATTTTCTTCAATTTTCATCTATACATTGAAATGTTAACGTTTGCTAACTTGGTTGTACAGGTGCATGCCTATAAACTCATCGAGGAATGGTGAAGTATTTCAAGCCTTATAAGACCCCGAGAAAGTTTTCAAGGTCTTGAATCGGGCCAACCGGAAAAGCAAACAACAACCATCAATTGAACAACCTGAACCCGACATGGAAGATCTAAACAACAGGAACAACAATGGGGACGACGTGGTAGACCCAGGTGCACAGATAGTGGCACCTCTTGTGCCAGAGCCTCTTTTATATGACTAGGCACAACCCACGGCGGAGAATTTGGCCACTGCGATAGCAGTCCCTCAGATACAGGCCGAATCCTTTCAGATTACAAACAATATGATGCACTTGCTGCAGAACAAGGGACTATTTTTGGGGTCATACATTGAGGATCCCCAACAGCATTTGAAGAATTTCCTGTCAATTTGCAAAACTCATATGCATCCAAACGTCACTCAGGAAGAAATAAAACTATTGTTGTTTCCATTCTCAGTGACAGGAGCAGCCCATACTTGGCTAAACTCGATCCCCATTAATTCAATTACCACATGGTAGGAGTTAGTTAAGCACTTCGTGAACAAATTCCATCCACCCAACAAGACAGCTCAACAAATTGATGAAATCTTGAGCTTCAGACAGAAGCCAACTAAAACATTACAGGAAACATGGGAACGATTTAAAGGAATGTTGGTTATTTGTCCGCACCATGGTATTCCAGAGCAAATGTTGGGGCAGCGTTTCAATATGGGTCTGGAGGATACTGTAAAGGCAAATGTAGATGCTTAGCTGGTGGAGCATTCTTGAGCAAAATATGGAGAGAAAGACAGATCCTGCTTGATAAAATGGCGCAGAATTCAGGGTGGACAACCAGGAATGCACCCATTACTCCGGTAGTTCACTCAGTGCCCACTCGATCCATCCAACAATCTTGCTGAGAATATGGCCACCTTGATAACACATATGAGCATACTAACCAAAAAGGTGGAGGAGTCAAGGCAAAAGCAGCAGGTACATATTATGGATACAACTAATGGGGGCTTATGCACATCTTGCATTAATCAGCCACTTGGTAATCAGTGGAATGCTAAATGTGATTAACATCACTACCCTGAAAATATGAACTATGTGTCGAATTATGGGGGTCAGCGACAGGGTGGACAGAATTGGGGCCAACAAAATCAACCATACAGGTCAGTTCAGCAGCAGCACAACAGTGGAAACATGGGATCCATGCGACCTCAGGGTAATGTGGCGCCTTACCAAAGGCCACAGGGGTACAATAATCAGAATCAGAATCAGCAAACGGCTTATCACCCCCTCAACAACAACATGGTGGGAGACAGGAAGATGGGTTTTCCCGACTTGAAGCAATGATGCAGCAGGTTATTGGGTCAACTGCAAAAATAAGTGAGAGAGTAGATTCACATGAGTCTGCTATAAAAAATATTGAAGTGCAAATGGGACAGATCTCGATGTCTTTGAATAATCGTCCTCTTGGGACATTGCCTGCTGACACTCAGTTAAATCCTAAAGATCAGGGTCCAAAGCAGCTAATGGCGGTGAGTCTATGAAACGACAGGGACCTAGACTTGGAGCAGGAAAGAGCTCGGGAAAGTAGACAGGTTGAGACACTGGTACCAGTGCCCATTGAATTTGATGATTCAACAAAACTGACTGAGGTGACAGTGCAGCCTACCCAGGAACAACCCAACACGCAAGTTGAGGCTGAGAAAAAAGCTGATACAACCTAAGAACCGGTGATAGAGGTAGTGTCTGATGAAGGAAATTCCCAAATCAGTGGGAAGAAGAGACCTCCAGCACCATTCCCACAAGGGCTGGCCAAGTACCAGAAAGATGAGCACTATAAAAAGTTCTTGGATATGTTGAAACAAATATAGGTAAATATCCTTTAATTGATGCTCTGAAGGAGATGCCTGGTTATGCCAAAATGATGAAGGACTTGATTTCTCGAAAATTCGACTTCTAAGACTTGGCCACAGTGACCCTTACTCAGACCTGCAGTGCCTTGTGACCAGACCAATTGCGAAAATGCTGTCTGACCCAGGGAGTTTCACCATTCCTTGCACCATTGGTAACTTTGCCTTTGCCAAGGCACTTTGTGTTTAGGGGCCAACATTAATCTTATGCCCCTAGCCATCTACAAGAGGATGGGGATTGGTAGAGCTAGACCGACCTCTATGTTGTTGCAGCTAGCAGAAAGGACGGTAAAGATATCGTCGGGCATTCTCGATGACGTATTAGTGCAGGTAGGGAAGTTTGTGTTCCCTGCAGATTTTGTGATACTGGATTGCAAAGTGGATGAGAAGATTCCCATAATTTTGGGAAGGCCATTCTTGGCCACTGGGCGAGCCCTCATTGATTGTGAAACTGGGGAGCTCAAGATGAGATTGAACAACGAGGAAATCACATTCAATATGCAGAAATCCATGAGGGGACCAAGTGAGTTCGCCAATTGTTCTCTTATTGATGTTGTGGATGTGATTGTGGAGGAAGATGATGAGTCCTTAACTATTGAGGATCCCTTTGTTGCATGTTTGATGAATTTGGGTGAGGTAAATGGGGAAGAATTGGCAGAATGGGTGTTAGCGCTTGAAGGAAAAGGTGTTTGGCCGAGGGCACTCGAGTTTGAGCTCTTACACTTAGAAAAGAGAGAGATGCCGCCAGCCAAGCCATCTGTTGAAGAGCCACCCAAGCTGGAGTTGAAGCCACTGTCAACCCATCTCAGGTACGTGTTTCTTGGACCTAATTCTACTTTACCTATTATTATCTCATCCAGTTTGCTAGATGTGCAGGCAAAGAAACTATTACAGGTACTCACAGAGTGTAAGACTGCCATTGGGTGGACCATGGCAGACATAAAGGGGATCATCCCGACATATTGTATGCATAAAATTCTGCTGGAAGAGGGGCACAAACCTTCCAGGGAACACCAGAGGCGGCTGAACCCAAACATGAAAGAAGTGGTGAAGAAGGAAATCATAAAATGGTTAGATGCGGGAATCATTTTCCCCATCTCTGACAGCAACTGGGTTAGCCCAGTACAATGTGTTCCTAAGAAGGGTGGCATGACGGTTGTAAAAAATGACAACAATGAGATGATATCCACAAGGACCGTCACTTTCTGGAGAATTTGCATGGACTACAGAAAGTTAAATCTTGCCAACTGTAAAGATCACTTCCCACTTCCCTTCATCGATCAAATGCTCGACAGACTGGCAGTGGGGTCTCACTTTTGTTTTTTGGACGGGTACTCGGGGTACAACCAAATTTCCATTGCCCTGGAAGACAGAGAAAAGACCTCATTCACTTGTCCCTACTGGATCTTTGCCTTCAGAAGGATGCCCTTTGGCTTATGCAATGCACCTGCCACATTTCAAAGGTGCATGATGGCCATATTCACTGACATGGTCGAGGATATCATGGAGGTGTTCATGGATGATTTCTCAGTGGTGGGAAATTCATTTGATGAGTGCCTAGCATATCTGACCCGAGTGTTGAAGCGGTGTATTGAGACGAACTTATGCTTAATTGGGAGAAGTGCCATTTCATGGTATAAGAGGGGATAGTCTTGGGGAACTTGGTGTCGATCAAAGGAATTGAGGTGGATCTTGCCAAAGTAGATGTGATTGTAAAGCTTCCACCTCCCACATCGGTTAAAGCTATAAGGAGCTTCCTTGGGCATGCCGGGTTCTACCGACTATTCATCAGAGACTTCTCCAAAATAGCCAACCCCCTATGTAAGTTGCTCAAAAAAGATAACCCTTTTGTGTTTTCTAATGATTGCAGGGTGGCTTTTGAGGAGTTGAAAAAGAGGCTAGTCACGGCACCGATCATTGTTTCTCCCGACTGGGAGCAACCATTCGAGCTCATGTGTGATGCCAGTGACTACGCAGTGGGAGCAGTGTTAGGATAGCGAAAGGAAAAGATAATGCACCCAATCTACTACGCGAGTAGGACATTGAGTGGAGCTCAACTGAACTACACGGTGACCAAAAAAGAGATGCTCGCAGTAGAGTTCGCCTTTGACAAGTTCAAATCATACCCGATCGGCTCGAAGGTGATTGTTTACACTGATCATGCTTCCTTCAGGTATTTGATTGAGAAGAAAAACTCCAAGCCGCGCCTAATTCATTGGGTGCTGCTACTGCAAGAATTTGATATAGATATTCGTGACCGCAAGGGCACGGAGAACCAAGTCGCGGACCATCTATCGCGACTTGAAGGCGCTAAAAATGCAGTGGAAGCAGAGGATATTCTGGAAACCTTTCCAGACGAGCAACTACTCTCCACGAGTATGGAGGAGGCGCCATGGTATGCATATATTGTAAATTACTTGGAAAGTGGTATTGAGCCCTATGAACTCTCATCTGTCCAAAAGAAAAAGTTTTATCGTGATTGCCGCAATTATTAATGGGATGAACCTCACCTGTTTAGAATTTTTATTGACAATATGATCCGGAGGTGCATCCCCGAGATAGAACAATTTTCTGTTTTGCAGGCGTGTCACGCATCCGCGTATGGAGGGCATTTTGGAGGAGTTCGAACAACAGCCAAAGTTCTAGAGGTCGGATTCTACTAGCCAACTGTGTTCAAAGACTCCCACCAATTGGTGAAGGGCAGCGATGAGTTTCAATGGACGGGGAACATATCCCGTCGCCACGAGATCCCATGAACCCGATCCAAGAGGTCGAGGTGTTTGATGTATGGGGGATTGACTTTATGGGTCCCTTCGTTAGCTTTTACGGCAATAAGTACATACTTGTTGCTGTAGACTATCTGTCCAAATGGGTGGGAGCTGCAGCACTCCCCACCAATGACGCAAGGGTGGTAGTGGGATTCTTGAAGAAAAACATATTCACCCATTTTGGGATCCCAAGGGCCATCATCAGTGACGGAGGCACTCACTTCTGCAACCGTGCCTTCGAAAAGTTGTTAGCTAAGTACGATGTGCACCACAAGGTGGTAACCCCTTATCACCCTCAGACGAGTGGGCAAGTTGAGGTGTCAAATCGAGAAATCGAGAGTGTGCTGACTAAAATAGTGAATGCCACAAGAACTGATTGGGTGAAAAAGCTTGATGACGCACTCTGGGCATACAGAACTGCATTCAAAATGCCAATTGGTATGTCTCCATACAAGTTAGTGTTCAGAAAGTCCTGTCACCTACCGGTAGAACTAGAACATCGAGCTTGGTGGGCACTGAAGCAGTTAAATATGGATCTTGATGCTGCGGGCACAAGTCAAATCACTGAACGGCATAAGTTCGATGAATTCAGGTATCTTGCCTTTGAAAGCACGAGGCTGTATAAAGAGAGAATGAAGAGGTTACCCGATAAGAACATTGTGGACCGAAACTTCAAACCCGGAGATATGGTTCTACTCTATAACTCAAGATTGAGACTTTTTTCGGGTAAACTCAAGTCCCGATGGTCTGGACCATTTCGTGTGGTCGAAGTGTTTCCCTCAGGTGTTGTAGAGATTACTTCTGAAAAAGGTTCCCACACCTTCAGAGTTAATGGGCAGAGATTGAAACTGTATGTGGGGATGACGAGAACAAGGAAGTGTCTGTGGTGCTTCTTGATGAACCTCAGAGGTCAAGCGAGCCATAAATGCGCTCATTTTGCATTGTGTCGCGATGTTAAATCAGGCGCTTCATGGGAGGCAACCCATTGACTTGTTGTAATTGTCGTGCCACGACATTAACTAAAGCGCCGGTTGGGAGACAACCCAATCTGTAGTGTTTATTGCGTAGGTGATGAATAGTCGAATTATTGAAGTACTAACATATGCAGGTGTGCACTGGCAAAGGGTGGACTCAAGCCATCCATGGAAAAAGTCAGAAAAATGAAGTGTGGTGAAGCCTGGACTAGCGCGACCGCGCTACTGAGAGCGCTAGTGGTCACGCTAATGGCCTAGTGCACTGCCTCAGGTTCTCGCCACTAGTGCGGGTGCTCTAGTGGCCGCGTATATGGCCTTTTGTTCTGCCTCGTTTTACTGCCACTAGCGCGGCTTTTTGTTCTACCTCGTTCAAACCCCACTAGCGCGGTCGCGCTATAGCCGCACTAGTGACTACGCTAGTCCCGTCGCGACCAGGTAAGTTTTCTTTTAATTTTAATTATTTTATTATTTTATTTTATCCAAAACATAACCCAACCACCCCACTCCCCCCCCCCCCCCCCCCCCTCCCTCCACGTCCGCCCACTTACCCCACTCTCCAAAAACTCTTATTCTTCTCAAACCCTTTTTCTTCCTTCTCCTAAACAAAGAAAGAAAAAGAAAAAGGGAGCCTTCTCCCATCTCAAGCTCAAGCACTCACACACACCTCAGGTTTTTCTTCCACCAACACCCAGCCCTCCCTTCACACCACAGATATGTGTCTTCTTCTTTAGTTTTTATTTTTTCGTTTTAATTTGGTAGTTTTTCTTTTTTCCTCTGTTAAAAGTTGTAGCTTTTTCTTCTTATTTAGTAGAAATACTTGGTAGTGTATGATTCGTAATGGTGGGTGATGGTATTTGGGGGTGTGGTATGTCTTGATTTAATTGGGGTGATGTTTGGGAAATTGTTGTAGAAGTTGGGGCTTCAACTTGTTAAATGGGGGCTCTGGTGAATAATACCCACCATGTGTTTGTGTAAATGCCTCACTGAAGGACAGTTATTGTGAACAATTATAAGGTGAAGTCTGAGTAACCACATTAGGTCACCTCGTTGGTGCTGAATTCATGATGTGCTTTTTGTAGGTACAATGGCTCCCCGAAAGCGTCAAGCCACCGGCTCCTCCTCAGGCAGAGAAGCAGGTTCTTCCTCCGGAAGGCCACAGAGGTCCGTTGACACTCGGCCCTCCAACAATAATAAATTTGTATCCGCTAAGGCTCAGGATTTGGTTTGCGGCAAAGGAATGAAAGGCAGCCATACCTGAACATGGCATAGACACGGACTCAATCCAGTGTTACTGCCAAAGAATGTATAATGAGTTGATGCGGAGGAGACTAGATGTGTTCTTTGAGGAGCCCGATGAGGCTAATTCCATGATAGTGAGGGAGTTTTATGCAAACTGCCCGGAACACAATAATCATGTGGTAACAGTGAGGAAGAAATAAGTAAATGCCTCTGTGGAGGCCATTCAGACTTTTTACTGGTTGCCAGGCCCCGTGGATATGTACGGGGACAACTATGAGGCATATGGTCCGCGCTATACTCAGTGGGAAACGTTCCTCTCAACCATTTGTGTCCCGAACGCAGATATAAAGTGGTGCAAGTACGGGCAGAAGTTTCACTCTTCAACCCTCACTTTTGAAGCTAAATGTTGGCTCCACCTTATCAACAAACGTTTACTCCCATCCCACAACACCTCGGAGGTGAACATTCCTCGTTGGTGTTTGATTTGGTGCTTTATGACGGGCCGAAACTTTGACGTGACTAAGCTCATGCATGAGGAGATGTTCGTCGGTAGTAAAGTTCAGAGGTATGGCTCTTTCTCCCATCTCTTGTCACTCGATTGCGTCTTGCAGCTGGGGTACCAGGAAACTTGGCGGTGGATGGCAGTGTGCCAACGGCGTACATCTTCAGAGCTGATAGGGTCACTATTGGAAAGGAAGCAATGTCCGTTGATGATGATGAGGAGGAGAATGACTCGGATGAGGAAGTTGGGGAAGAGGCACAACAAAATATGGAGGAGGAGAAAGAACATATGGAGGAGGAGCAGCCCACGCAGGTGCAGGTTGCTGATGTAGAGGGGTCGTCTAGGGCCCGTCGGAGTTATAGGCTAGACCATCTGGAGTAGGACATGGTGGAACTGCGCACTTTGGTCACATACCTGGGTGCGCGAGTTGATGCCGTAGCTACCCAACAAAAGAAATCTGAAAAGAAAATCATGGGCTGGCTCCGAGCCCTGGGTCGTGTTTGTCATCTGGACCGAGGGACAGTCTCTGACTAGGACTGAGCTTTCAGGGAAGTCCCCTTACCTCTCTGTTTATTTTGATTTCCATGGGGACATGTCCTCATACTAAGTGTGGGGTGGGGGAAGGATTCCTTGTACATGTATATATGTAGATAAAAAATGGGTAGTTGTTTTCCTTATTCTCTTGTGAGTTAGCATAATTGTTAGTTGTTTTCATTATTTTCTTTTGAGTTGTTTTTGTTTCTGTGTTTGTGATTGTAAATAGTAGTGTAATTAATTAGGTCGTCTTGGCCCGACGACGGATCCCTGTCGATGGGGTTCTTGAGGGTCTAAGTCGACCACAAAAAAAACAGAAATAGAGTGGACTCTTCCTGATGATGGACTTCTTAGGCAGTTTTCTTGAGGGAAGCTAGTCCAAAGAAAACACCAAAAAGATTTTTTTTTTCTTTTTAGGTAGTGTAGCAATTCCCCCTTGGTTTTTCTTTTGACCGCGGTTCTTTTCCAAGGATTTAGCTTGAACCGGGTATAGTTATTTTTTTTAGTTGTTAGCTGTTTTGGGAAAGGAGCTGAAATAAGAGAAGCATCCCTTAGTGTTTTTACACCCGAACACAAAAGACCCTAGAGTGTGACGCTTAGACTCATTTGTTGACTCTTGTGGAATGCCTTAAATTTGTATGTTGTAACTCACTTGAATGATCGGTGAGAGTTTCTTGATAAGCTAATCTAGAGTGAGTCATGTGTCATATGTGTGTGAGGTGTCGCATTGTATTCTATGTCCACATTCGATGCCTAGAACTTGCCCTGTGTGTTTGCAAAGCGAAATAGTAGTTTGCTCGGTCTTAGAAGTGATATAGGCATTTCTTTGTTAAGCCAGACATAAAAGTGTATCCACCTGATTGTAATTTACCATAGTTAACCCCTTTGATCTTATAAGCGTGTTTCTTTGGCAACCACATTACAAACCTTACCCAATTGTTTGAATGGCCTGTCTGTTTGAACCCTGTACCTCCCATGAGCACTTGAATTGTTAGAGATTATGTAAAAGTCAAAGTGTGGGGTGGTGGTTTGGTTTTTGAGTGAAATAAAAGAAATAGAAGGAAAGGTGCAAAAGTGTGAAAAAAATGAAAGAATAAGCGCCACTTGAAGAAAAAAAAGAGAGAGAAAGGACAATGAATAAATGCAGTCCTTAGTAAGTGGTGATTTGATAAAATTGCACCTAAGGGAGTTTGGGGTAAATATAAAGAGAAGTGTGGTGGAAATTCTGGCTGTGCATAAGAATGGTCTGAAAGCTATAGTAATTGTATTAAAAGTGCTTAGGGAGGTTAGTCACTATATCTAAATATATCCTACCTGTCCCTTAGCCTACATTACAACCAAATGAAGACCTAATTGATCTTAGACTAAATGGGCTCGATTAGTAGAGTATTACACTACGGGCAAGCCTATGGTGTATCTTTGTGGCATATGAATGTTCTTTCCGAGAGTGAGTGAATTCTTTCTATTTAAGTTCCTACATGTTCTTAATATTATTCTTGTGGAACTACTCTCGTGTGTATGATGTGAGGGCACTTGATTCATGACGGAAAGGTAAGTCTTGACCTCTGTGTAGAGTACTTTGAGGAAGTAGGAATATTGCATGGCATGTGAGAGTCGACCCTTGAGGCATGGATGTTACATTGCTAGGTATAACTCCTGTAATATGTTCGTGGTGTGACACATTAGGGAAATGCTTGATGAAAGGACCTTTGTAGAGTATAGTGGATTGCTCGATGACTAGTAATGATTTAAGTGTAGGGTGTTGATAATAGGCTAAATTCACGTAGTTTAGTGTATATTTATACTCCAACTTAATGATGCTTCACTGTCTTAGGAATGTGAAATGATGTTAAAATGGCTTTAATTGTTGATTTTATGTTTCGCAGTAGCAAAATGCGCTTATGAGGACCTAGGATGGTGTTTGGAGCCAAATTGAAGGAGAAAGTCCCCTTGGAGTATTTAACGTGTGAAAAGAAGGAAGAAAATTGTTGGGGACATATTACAAGTCCACTAGCGCGACCGCTCTAGTACAGCGATCCCCAGGCAGAATGTTTAGCCATTAGCGCGCCCAGTAGCGCGATGACTAGCGTGGGCGTGCTAGTCCAGTCGAACGCGTTATTTTCCAATGGTAGAATTGGAAGTTTGGGGAAATTCCACTTAACCTATATAAGGTTCAACTCGCCCAAAAGAGAAAATGAATCAGGTTTAGAGTCTTGTTCAAGAAAGGCAAAGGCAAGAGGCAAGGAGGGCAATTGGGCATCAAATCTCATCTCTCTTCCTTGTATTTTTGTGATTGTTGATGAATTCTTCAATTGTTATTTTCAGTATAATTATGAGTAGCTAACCTATTTAGTCTATGGTTTTGGTGGAACCCGTTGATGATGAACACCTTGTTATATTAATATAGTTCTCTTGGTTTCAATCTCTATTTGTTCAACTCAGTTCTTATTGTAGGTCATTGAAGGGCCCTCAATTAGTTGTGCCTATTTAGTATGTATCTGCTCGGGAGAGAGTGTATATTTAGGTAGTTGTTGAACAACACCACTCCCAAAGTATAGGAGGGATCCATAACCGAGGGTTTAAAGGTTGGATTAGGGATAACGATACCTTGGGTGCAATCTAAAGTGAGCTATAATAAAAGCAAGCTAGAGTAGCTCGGGAGAGTGCGTCTAGTAAATTGTCGTAATTACTCGGGAGAGATTTATGGTAGAAAGAGTGCTCATGATTGATAGAGATAATTAGGCCAAACAATAGGAAATATACAAGAAGGGATTCCATCAGCGGGGGAAACCATAACCTTAGATCCTTCTCGCACTTGTTTACAACTCAGTATTAGTTATCTTTTTTGTCTACTTTATTTCAAAATACCAACAAATTGTTATTCTTAACCTTTGGGAAGTTGATTACGAAGAATCGAGTGAGTCTGATAACAATAATTGATAGGTTAATTCCCTGTGGGATTCGACTATGGGAAAAATACTCAGATTATATTTGCAACGTCCGCTTAGTCTTTTTATAAGACATAATTGAGCGTGATAAATTATGTGTCTAAATGGGTTGAAGTTGTTGCTCTACCCAACAATGAAGCGAGAAGTGTGGTGGTGTTCTTGAAGAAGAATATTTTCAAAAGATTTGGTACTCCGCGAGCTATCATAAACAATGGGGGGTCGCATTTTTGCAACAAGGCTTTTGACACATTGCATAGCAAGTATGGTATCACTCATAAAGTTACGAATCCCTATCATCCACAATATAGTAGTCAAGTGAGAGTCTCCAACTGGGAGATAAAGAGTATCTTGTCCAAAACAGTGAATGCTAACCGAACGGATTGGTCAAAGAAGCTTGATGATGTACTATGGGCTTATCGCACACTTTCAAAACTCTTATCGGGATGTCTCCATACCGGTTGGTTTTTGGCAAAGATTTTCATCTTCTTGTGGAACTTGGGCACAAATCCATGTGGGCTTTAAAGAAATTGAATCTTGATTGGTCTGCAACTGCTAACTTGCGGGTTGCACATTTGGATGAATTGGGCGAGTTCTAGTACCATGCATATGAAATTTCGTCTTTGTACAAAGAGAAGATGAAGTACCTTCATGACAAATACATTCGAAATAAGGAGTTCAAGGTGGGCGATCTTGTTTTGTTGTTCAACTCATGATTGAAGATGTTTCACCGGAAGCTGAAATCCAAATGGAGTGGTCCCTTTGAAATTGTGGGCGTTACACCTTTTGGTGCATTGGAATTGAAGAACAAAAGTGATGAGGTATTTTGAGTCAATGGTCACCAGGTGAAGAATTATTTGGGAAAGGTTGATGATGGCCACGTGGTGGAAGTTATTCACTTGAAGTGATGGTAATCTGCGTCGTGCCACAACATTAAATCGGGCGTTTCTTGGGAGGCAACCCATGTTTTATTTTTCTTCTCTTTTCCTCTTTTTTAGATAGTTGTTATTTTTGTGCTAACTGGATTTGAAGTGTATTGCATGGATGAGTGTACTTTGCAAGAGCTGGGCCCAAAAAATTGGTTGCGTGGAGAGAAGTACGGACCGCATGTGTATTGTGCGGATCGCACAATTGTGATTGTTGCAGCAGAAGGGAACTGCAGCCGCACAATTATAGTGTGGACCGCACAAATCAGAAATGGAAAATTCAAACTCTCAGAAGCTTGGTCTGTCAGAGAAATGGCCAAGATGCGGACGAACATCAAAATATGCGGTCTGCAGTAAAAATTTACCGTTGCACCACAAATTCTGCGGACCGCAGATCAGCAAGGGAATTTGAGCCCCAGGTACTAGAGTGCGGACGGCCGTACTCATATCTTTGTCCCTCTTAGTCAGACCGACTGGATAGATAGTGAACCTAGGGCTACTGTACATTTTTTGCCCTTTAAGCACTCAAAATTCTAAAATATTGAAATCGTCTATTCAATCATCTGCCACACTCAATCCACATCTGTGTTCACTCATTTGCACTACTTCATATCTGGTATTCTTCAATTACTCATAGAATTTTTCAATTTCTAGTTTAATTTACAATTTGTTAGGTAGTTTTAGGCCATTTGTCAATAGATTTCAGTTTTATAACCATGTGGGGTTTAAACTGTAATGGGTCAGCTGCTAATTGCTCTATGGGAAATGGGTGAATTGATTGTCATGCTTAATTGTTAATACCATGTCGAATTTGTGCAAAAAAATTGTAAACCCTGGAAGTCTGATCGATTATGTTTGAAATTTGCGGCCGCACAAGAAATTGTGCGGTCCACAAAAGGTGAGATTAGGGTTCCTTAGTCAAGGATGATTCTTCGGCCGCACTTGTAATTGCGCGGACCGTAGAAATCCCATCGCGGCTACAGAAATGTGAGTGCGGTCGCAAAACAACCTAATCTCTGTCATCAGAGAGTTGGCAATTTTGGATATCCAATGTGCGGCCGCAATGATAAAAGTGCGTACCGCACTTAAAATCTATGGTCGCACGAATAATTGCGTAGACCGGAGTTCCACTTCTTTAGTCGCAAGTTCAAATTATGTTGTCCGCACAGCCCAACTTGTGGTCACACTTGTAATTGTGCGGACCGTACTTCCCCACCATGCAAGCATGTTCTACAATGTGTGTGTACTGTCTGTTTGCACTTGAATTACAACTGATTGTTGTTGTTGCTTGTTACTGAAAATGGTTAGATCTAGAGGCCGTGGAGATACGTTAAAGGGAAGGGGTGAACCTTCCAGAGGTCGAGGAAAAAGTACTTTACCCCTCACCCTCCAAAAGATAATCACCAAGAAAGTTACAGCTGGACGAGGAAGAAATCTGATGCCCTCCGAATCTAGTTCATATGCCCCATCTCAGGAAGCATCGGAGGGCGACTCATTCAAGAGCAGTCGGTTGTCCAATCACAGCCATCGGGAAGGTATTAACTCCGTGACAAGCCTTCCTCCTCACATAGCACCTCCGAGGGTTCGGAGAGTGCTAGTCAGGCTTCAAAGCCCTCCTCTACACCTCTCCCTAAGGCACCTACTATTGATGATATTCCGGATGATGGCCGAGGGGGAGACACCACAGTTGCCGGCCTTGAGAGGTCGAAGAAGAAAGAGGTCTGGGAGGACTGGTTTGTCAGTCTAGCATCTTTCACCAGCTTCCGTGGGTGGTGGCCGGTGAGATCGCTCACTCTTGAGTAACAGTTCCAACTAAAAGACCTTGACAAGTTCCAAGAGTGGAATGGGTGGATGTGGTTCACCCAGAGTGTTGTGGACGCCAAGGAGTATCTGGTCCAAGAGTTCTACGCCAATGTGGCGCACATAAGAAAGGGACGAAAGTGACAAAAGTGAGGAATCTGAAGGTGACATTTGACCAGCACACAGGGGTTTGAGGATGTTGAGTCGGCATAGTACTTGGAGAAGCTTGCTATGGGAGATGTAGCTCTATAACGACCCGACTTATCATTTTAAGAATTTACGCCCCGTTCAGCGACATAAGGTCTCGAGAAGCTTCGTAATATGTATTATGACTCACGTGGTGGTCGAGTTTAGTTTTTGGAAGATTCAGAACTTAATTTAAAGAAAAATTCTCATTTTGAAGCTTAAATAGAACGAGTTTACCAGAGAG
Organism: Nicotiana knightiana; assembly: GCA_005239525.1. Taxonomy (NCBI): domain Eukaryota; kingdom Viridiplantae; phylum Streptophyta; class Magnoliopsida; order Solanales; family Solanaceae; genus Nicotiana; species Nicotiana knightiana. Next base: position 128,441 of record ML434183.1, on the reverse strand, counting down.
TTAACTTTTGAGAAAACGACATCGAAATGGAGATTTGATGATATCAATAGCTTCGTATGATGATTTCGGACTTAGTCGTATGTTCGGATTTGGATTTTGAAGTCCGTAAAACAATTCGGCGAATTTTGGTGAAATTAGAAAGTTGACGATGCGCAAACTAAGCCCTCCATAGAAGTTCAAGGAAGTAAAGCTACATACTACTAGAAAGAGATGGGCTTTTTCCTTTCTATTGTTATGTGCGGATGAGGTCGATTAATATGATGGATACTACTTGGATATGATAATTAGTGTAAGAGGAATATTATAAGATATATGGGGTCTAAGGAAAGTTCTAAGTCCAAGCCAAGTTGGAAAATTTCATAATAGACTAAAATTCCAAGAGAATGCGCACAAGATCCTACTTTGGACGACAATATTTACAAATATATAAGGTTTAATGTGACGAACAATCTATCAAATTAAATATCTTTTATTTTAGTTTCCAACGCTTCAAACCGTTCGTCATTTGGACATTCCTACACAAAGTTATGACCAAATTACCAAAGGCTGGAAAAATGCTATCCTGTGGGAGAGATTATGCGATCGCATATCAAATACGCGGTCTGCATACTTGCTATGCAACCGAAAAACAGGTCGTAGAGTGGACTAGAACTTCCTAGTTTTGGGCACCCAGTTATGCGAAGGTTCTGCTGCCCCCATACCCATTTTGCGATGCATTATGCGATCGCAGACCTTGTTTTGGAGGCTTAATCTTCCTATTTTCATAACCCGACCCCATGTTGATAAATAGGCTTTGGGTTTTAATTTGGGGTGATTCTCTGAGCATTAGAGAGAGGTGAGAGCATTTTAGAGAGATAATGAGGAAACCCAACATTGATATCATCCAATCTTGCATCAATCTTCAAGAATCAAGGAACCCAATCACAAAATCTTCATCTAAGAGGTAAGGATTCCATACCCTAGTTTTTAATTTCGATTTTTGGGTAAAGATAGGTGATTAGGAGAATGATTCTTGGATGTGAAGTTATTAGTTATACATTCTTGTAACTATAAGGTTGTGGGAAGATTGTTGAATTCAAATAGGTAAAGATTGGGTTGAAAATGGTAGAAATCTTCAAAACTTTAATTTAGGATTTGCAAGGCAATCCGATGTCGGAATTCGATAATTTTAGTATGGTTGAACTCGTATTGGCACGGGTGTTCGGATTTCGTATGTTTTTTCATGATTCGAAATGTGGGTCCCGCTGTCGATTTTAAAATGAATTTCGAATTTTAATCCGGAATATTCGTAATTTTATATGGAAATAAATTCCTACGATTCGTATTGAGTATATTGAATTGTTTGTGGTTAGATTTGAAGCTTTCGGACACGAATTTGCGAGGCGAAGGTTTATTGGAATCTTGAATTTGGTTGCGAAACGAGGTAAGTATCTTGCCTAACCTTGTGTGGGGGAACTACCCCTTAGGATTTAAGTCTTCTAAGTTAATTGTATCCCGTGTACGCGAGGTGACGAGTGCGTTCCCAGACTTATTTTTATGAAGTTGGACTTTTAGAGTTCTTAGGTCCTTATATTCCTTGTGTATTAAATTGTAATTTGTTATGACTGAGCTTTTGATGGCTAGTTTCATCTCTTCCTGCTTAAATTAGAATTACTTGCTTTTAGATTCCTTTGTTGTTTATTTGTACTTAATTGACTTAGTTGAAGATTTTTAGCTCTTCTATCATTATGTTATATTTTTCATAAACTGCCTACTTAGCTAGAATTTGTATTATCTCGCCCTATAATTGTTAGCAGCAATTGGAATATCTATACGTTGGTGTCAAGCATGCCCGTAAGTCGTATATTGTGATTTATATGATTTTCCCTTAAGTGTTACTTAGGGTTAGTTTTGATAACCATCCATGTGGATGGTATTTCTTTGGTTTTGCCTATTACTGAGCGTTGGTTCAAGCTCAGTTTTATTCCATGAAGCTAATTGTTTAAGCGAGATTGGTTATAGTTGTTTCCCTTGCCGGGATGATTTGGTTTCTTATTGTTGACTTGAATATTGTGACTCGTTGTTATGAATTGTTTCTCCCTGGATAATTTGTTTCCTTTACACTTAGTATTTCCCTTCAATGGCTACTTCTTATGAGAGTTTTTTTTCCTTGCTTGTGATTTAAGTTCTTGTATTGATTTGCTCGTCGCATTTGGCATTTCTGTCTTTCGTTGCTTTTGTGCTTGTCGTGCCAACGTACGATGTTTCTCTCGTGTTCTAGTTATTCTCTCTGTTGACTGCATTGCATATTTAAATTGGGACTACGGACATTATGGGAGCTTTCCTCCTGTACTGCATTGCATATTTAAATTGGGACTACGGACGTACTCCGGGAGCTTTCCCCATGTAATGCATATTTACTTTGGGACTGCGGGTGTATTCCGGGAGATCCCCCAGCACTGCATATTTACTTTGGGACTAAAGACGTATTTCGGGAGATCCCCCAGCACTGCATATTTTTTTGGGACTACGGATGTATTCCGGAAGATCCTTTGTATCATGTGATGAATTTGGAACTACGGGATAGGATCCCGGTAAATTTTATCAAAGAAATTATGCTTGAAAGAAAATTATTTGGAAATTCCAAGTTGAAAACCAATTAACTTGAATAAAACTATGTTTAATGGACATTCCTTTGGAAAAAGAATATTTGGAAAAATGTTTATGTTGAAGAAAACTATGTTTTAAGGACACTTTTCTTGGAAAAGTATATTTGAAAAACCTTGATCTTGAAGAAATCGATGTCTGAGAGAAATCTCTTAAAATTATATTTCAAAAGAATATTGCAGGTGAAAGTTTACACTCGAAGATTTGACCATTTTAATGGTGTTTGTGGCTAAGGCCTGGTGTGGAGACTAATGCAGTGTTGAGTTACTACTTGTCCTTATGGTGTTGTGATTTTCGGACTTGGGCTGTGTTCCCGTCCATCCATTATGTGTAATATTTTATGATGTTCCGTCGTTATTTGTTGTATTTCCTTCCACATTGTAGTTGTTATGTTGTTAACTATATTGTGTAGTCATTAGATAGATGTCATGTCCTGTCATTCCTATATTTATGCCTGTTCGATTTATTAGACCAGTGGGTGTCTTGACTAGTCCTCGTCACTACTTCACTAAGGTTAGTCTTGATACTTACTGGGCACCGCTGTGGTGTGCTCATTCTACACTTCTGCATATTATTTTTGTGCAGATCCAGGTATCGATCGTTAGTAGATGTGCAGTATCTTGCTGAGGAGACTCAAGGTAAACCTGTTGCTGCATTCGCAGGCTTCAGAGTCACCTTATTATCCTGTATTTACGATGTTCTTACTTACTTCTGAAAAACTGTATTTAGAAGTTGTAGTAACTGTATAGAGCTTATGACTTGTACTACCGGTTTTGGGAAATTGAAATTTTGTAAAGATCTCTATATCAAGATTGTCAAATCTTCTTTATTTTTATTGTTATTCAATAAATGTTAGGCTACCTAGTCTTTAAGACTAGGTGCCATCACGATACCCAACGGAGGAAAATTTGGGTCGTGACAATTTGGTATCAGAGCTCTAGGTTCATAGGTGCTACGAGTCATAAGAGAGTTTAGTAGAGTCTTGCAGATCGTTACGGAGACTTCTATACTTATCTTTGAGAGGCTACAGAACTGTTAGGAAATGTCCACTTCTTTCATTCCTTATCGTGCGATATTTATTCATCTTGAAGCATATATCTTACATTACTTTGCATTCGCTCGTGTATGAAATTGCACACTCGGGATCAACTATGCGCCAATTGTTCGTGATAATACATAGGGGCTACAAGGGAGCCAAGGATCTTCAACCATGGTCTCAACGTGTCGTCCAGATCGAGGATATGAAAGTATTGAGGGAACATTCAGTTGTGCACATAGGGTTGCAGCAAGTTCTGACATCTGGTTGATAAGTACGATCTTAAGAAGGTTTAGTTAGTTGCCTAATCGTCAGAATCATGGTAGGGTCACGAGATTGATGTAGATCTAAAGATAGTTGGTGGTATTAGGGACTATGTGGTCCGTATGGGATTTCCATTTAGTGAAGGGAGTTCACTATCAACGATCAGATTGTATGGTCATGTGTTATATTGGTTTTGGCCTGAGATGTATATATATGGTATTGAAAGGTTCTCCAAAACTTGTATGTAATTAAGAACTGAGATTTGTATGGGATGATGTTGAGACTTGAGGTATTCCAGTGTCCTTAATAATTCTGCATTTCAGTGTCAGCTAGGTCATGGAAACAATTTTAGAATACTTGGGGTGCTCCAGTAAGTTCTTATAGTACACCACCAACACGAAATTCTTACAGTGGTTATTCCAGTTATCCGACACAGACTCAGTACGAGCAGCCGCGACCTAAGAGGGGTTGTTATGAGTGTAGTGATACTAAGCATATCATGAGAGATTGTCCCAGACTTGGGAGGGGTGGATTTCATCAGAACACTCAAGCTACAAGCTTTACTCCAGTTAATACTCCACGTGCACAGTTAGCTAGAGGTGGAGGACAGGCGGGTAGTGGGCGCCTAAGAGGTGGACACCCGATCCATTTTTATAATCGCTATGATTTGGCTGAGGACGATGCACTAAATGGTGTCTTTACAGGTACGATCCTGATTTGTTATAAAAAAGAATATTTCCCCTTAGTCGGATTCGGATCTGAATATTGAGGTGAGTCCTCCTATTATGCTCCACTTATGGTCAAGCTTTGTAAGTTTGTGACCCACTTATATGTTTATCCCTGTTGGTAGATTTATAGATGTGAGTCCGTGTCTGCCATTTTATATTGTACACCATTAAGGACTATAAGTCCAAAAGTAATATTTATGATTCACTACCGTGGGTTTAATGTGTTTCGGAATAATTGATTCCAATTTTATGAATTATATTCCTTACCGGTATGAGGGTTCGTTATGCGTTATGAAAAATATCTACGAAATTTATTGAAAAGAAGAAAGAAAGGAAATTGAAAATTTCAGTTGGCACAATGTGAAACATACTTGTGATTCGGAGTTGAGGACGAGATCCTCGCATTTTTATATAATGTGAAATATTTAAAACGGACTACAAGCCGCGGTGGATGTTATGTAAGGACGAGGTCCTTGTGGTAAAATATTTATGAGTTTAAATTCTCCCTTTGTGAAGTTTAATTTGTACGATAATATTAAAAGAGAGTCCTTCCCGCTAGGCTTATTTGATAATTCTTGTATATTTAATGTTCATATTCATCCATTTTCGTGTTGTAAACATTGGGTTTTAGCCTATGAGATGAGTCCCAGGTGGCTTTAAATGTGACTCATTAATCCAAGTAAGTAATCATGAGGTCTTCATGCCTCACATTTTGTTGTCAGTATTGTGAAAATTCGAAATGAGGTGGTGGTTAATATGAGATTAATTGATGATGCTGGAATTAATTATGAACAGCTTTTAAGACTAGAGATGTGGTGATGAGCATACATATAATGTGGTTCACATTCTGATATCATTGTGATAATGCATGGCTTGTAATGTTGAGATTGGTGTTATTGATATATACATTGTGGATGAATTGTTAGGAGTTGTTTTGGTTTTACTCTGGCAGGTGGATAGTCCCAATGACAGGGGAGACTCTACCGAAATTTCTGAAAAAAATTGGGAGTTAGAAAAATATTTGGGAGATTAAGACGTGCAAAAGAAGAGATAAGTTATGTTATGTGGTTGAGGGCGAATGATCCTAAGCGGGGAAGAACGTAACACCCCAGGAAAAAAAATTGAAGTATTTCAACACTATAAAAAAAAATTAATGTGTCCGTAGGCACGAGTTCCTATAGCTAGTTGAGACTAATACTGTGCGTTGTTGTGAAGATTTGGCCTTTTGAAAATGTTGGAGTGTAAGAACATTGATCTTAAAGTTTACAAATATGGATAAAAGAAATAATCGCAAATGAGATGATATTTTTGGGGTCATCTCGAACGCAGTAGCGTGGAATCAACCATGAGTATATGTGTAAAAGAAAAATCATCAATTCGGTAACCTCAGAATAAATTTTAGAAAGTTCGAGGACGAACGTTTGTTTAAGAGGTGGAGAATGTAACGACACGACTTATCATTTTAAGAATTTATGCCCGTTCGACGATATAAGGTCTCGAGCAGCTTCGTAATATGTATTATGACTCGCGTGTGTGGTCGGATATAGTTTTTGGAAGATTCGGAATTTAATTTAAAGAAAAATTTACATTTTGAAGCTTAAATAGAAAGAGTTGACCATAGAGTTGACTTTTGAGAAAACGACCAGGAAATGGAGATTTTATGATGTCAATAGCTTTGTAATATAATTTCGGACTTAGGCGTATGTTCGGATTTGGATTTGGAAGTCCGTAGAACAATTCGACGAATTTTGGCGAAATTAGAAAGTTGACGTGTTATAATTATATTATTTTATGTGCAGACGAGGTCGATTAATATGATGGATACCAATTGGATATGATAATAAGTGTACGAGGCATATAATAAGATATATGGGGTCTAAAGAAAGTTCTAAGTCCAAGCCAAGTTGGAAAATTTCATAATAGACTAAAAATCCAAGAGAATGCGCACAAGACCCTACTTTGGACCATATTTACAAATATATAAGGTTTTATGTGATTAACAACCTATCAAATAAATATCTTTGCGTCTAGTTTCTAACGCTTCAAACCGTTTGTCATTTGAACATTCCTACACAAAGTTATGACCAAATTACCAAAGGCTGGAAAAATGCGATCATGTGGGAGAGATTATGCGATCGCATATCAAATATGCGGTCCACATACTTGCTATGCGACCGCAAAACAGGTTGCAGAGTGGACCAGAACTGCCCAGTTTTAGGCACCGAGTTATGCGATGGTTCTGCTGCCCGCATACCCATTCTGCGACGCATTATGCGATCGCAAACCTTGTTTCGGAGGCTTAATCTTCCTATTTTCATAACCCGACCCCATGTTGATAAATAGGCTTTGGGTTTTAATTTGGGGTGATTCTCTGAGCATTCTAGAGAGAGGTGAGAGCATTTTAGAGAGATAAGAAAGAAACCCAACATTCAAATCATCCAATCTTTCATCAATCTTCACGAATCAAGGAACCCAATCACAAAATATTCATCTAAGAGTTCCATGTCCTAGTCTTTAATTTCGATTTTTGGGTAAAGATAGGTGATTAGGAGAATGATTCTTGGATGTGGATGTATTAGTTATAAATTCTTGTAACAATAACGTTGTGGGAAGATTGTTGAATTCAAACAGGTAAAGATTGGGTTGAATATGGTAGAAATCTTCAAAACTTTAATTTAGGATTTGCAAGGCAATCCGATGTCGGAATTCGATAACTTTTGTATGGTTGAAATCGTATCGAAACGGGTATTCGAATTTCATAAGTTTTTCGGGATTCAAAACGTGGGTCCCGTTGTCGATTTAAAATGAATTTCGGATTTTAATTCGGAATATTAGTAATTTTATATGGAAATAAATTTTCACGATTCGTATTGAGTATATTGAATTGTTTGTGATTAGATTTGAAGCTTTCGTACACGAATTCGCGAGGCGAAGGTTTATTGGAATCTTGAATTTGGTTGTGAAATGAGGTAAGTATCTTTCCTAACCTTGTGTGGGGGAACTACCCCTTAGGATTTAAGTCTTCTATGTTAATTGTAGCCCGTGTACGCGAGGTGACGAGTGCGTACCCGGACTTATTTGTATGAAGTTGGCCTTTTATAGTTCTTAGGTCCTTATATTCCTTGTGTATGAAATTGTAATTTGTTCTGACTGAGTTTCTGATGGCTAGTTTCATCTCTTCCTGCTTAAATTAGAATTACTTGCTTTTAGATTCCTTTGTTGTTTATTTGACTTTAATTGACTTAGTTGAAGATTTTTACCTCCTCTATCATTATGTTATGTTTTTCATAAACTGCCTACTTAGCTAGAATTTGTATTATCTCGCCCTATAATTGTTAGCAGTAAGTGGAATATCTATACGTTGGTGTCAAGCATGCCCGTGAGCCGTATATTGTGGTTTATATGATTTTCCCTTACGTGTTACTTAGGGTTAGTTTGATAACCATCCATGTGGATGGTATTTCTTTGGTGTTGCCTATTACTGAACGCTGGTTCAAGCTAAGTTTTATTCCATGAAGCTAATTGTTTAAGTGAGATTGGTTATAGTTGTTTCCCTTGCTGGGATGATTTGGTTTCTTATTGTTGACTTGAATATTTTGACTCGTTGTTATGGCTTGTTTCTCCCTGGATAAGATGTTTCCTTTACGCTTAGTATTTCCCTTCAGTGGCTACTTCTTATGGGTGAGTTTTTTTTCCTTGATTGTGATTTAACTTCTTGTATTGATTTGCTCGTCGCATTTGGCATTTCTGTCTTTCGTTGCTTTTGTGCTTGTCGTGGCAACGTACGATGTTTCTGTCGTGTTCTAGTTGTTCTCTCTGTTGACTACATTGCATATTTAAATTGGGACTACGGACGTATTCTGGAAGCTTTCCCCCTGTACTGCATTGCATATTTAAATTAGGACTACGGACGTATTCCGGGAGCTTTCCCCTTGTACGACATATTTACTTTGGGACTACGGGCGTATTCCGGGAGATCCCCCAGCATTGCATATTTACTTTTGGACTACGGACGTATTTCGGGAGATCCCCCAGCACTGCATATTGTTTTGGGACTACAGACGTATTCTGGGAGATCCTTTGTATCGTGTGATGAATTCGGAACTACGGGATAGGATCCCGGTAAATTTTATCAAAGGAATTATGTTTGAAAGAAAATTATTTGGAAATTCCAAGTTGAAAAATAATTAACTTGAATAAAACGATGTTTGATGGACATTCCTTTGGAAAAAGAATATTTGGAAAAATGTTTATGTTGAAGAAAATTATGTTTTAAGGACACTTTTATTGGAAAAGTATATTTGAAAAACCTTGATCTTGAAGAAATCTATGTCTGAGAGAAATCTCTTAAAATTATATTTCAAAAGAATATTGCAGGTGAAAGTTTACACTCGAAGATTTGACCATTTTAATGGTGTTTGTGGCTAAGGCCTGGTGTGGAGACTAATGCAGTGTTGAGTTACTACTTGTCCTTATGGTGTTTTGATATTCGGACTTGGGTTGTGTTCCCGTCCATCCATTATGTGTAATATTTTATGATGTTCCGTCGTTATTTGTTGTATTTCCTTTCGCATTATAGTTGTTATGTTGTTAACTATATTGTGTAGTCATTAGATAGATGCCATGTCCTATCATTCCTATATTTATGCATGTTCGGTTTATTAGACCAGTGGGTGTCTTCACTAGTCCTCGTCACTACTTCACTAATGTTAGTCTTGATACTTACTGGGCACCGCTGTGGTGTTCTCATTCTACACTTCTGCACATTATTTTTGTGCAGATCCAGGTATCGATCGTTAGTATATGTGCGGTATCTTGCTGAGGAGACTCAAGGTAAACCTGCTGCAGCGTTCGCAGGCTTCGGATTCACCTTCTTATCCTGTATTTACGATGTTCTTACTTACTTCTGAACAACTGTATTTAGAAGTTGTAGTAACTGTATAGAGCTTATGACTTGTACTACCGGTTTTGGGAAATTGAAATTTTGTAAAGATCTCTATATCAAGACTGTCAAATCTTTTTTATGTTTACTGTTATTCAATAAATGTTAGGCTACCTAGTCTTTAAGACTAGGTGCCATCACGATACCCAACGGAGGGAAATTTGGGTCGTAACAAGCTCGCTCATGGCTAGCTGAGATTCTTGCAACCCCGGGGCCACCACCACCATGGATCACACCAAAGGTTCTTATTCAGCAGAACACCCTAAACTTCGAGGCAAAGGGATGACAGACCTTCATATGCAGCAGACTAGACCCGTGCCAGAATGAAGCGAACCTACATATTCCATGGGCAGTTCTAGTCGCCTCCATTATAGTTGGGTACCCGATCAATGTGGGTGTCATAATGTCAGGCAACATGTATGTGGTCGCCACGCAAGTTGATACCTCCTACACATAACCCAACACCACTACTGAGTACCTTACGGATGCATGGGTGGAGCCGCGGGATTTTGACACGAAGGTTCGGGCTAAGAAGCCCTTCTCTTGGTATTCTCTAATGGATGCACACAACCCGAAGAGAAAGGGTCAGTCGACTACCACCGTAGGCCAGTCGGATGCCATCGATGGTAGCTGCAGATTGAACATGTATGCCTTCCACTTCAGTAGACCCTTCATCCAGTGCAGCTGCCACGCCTCCATCTTCAGCTTCAGTGCCTCCCATATCAGCTTTGAAGCTGGTGCCTATGCCCTCTGCTCCACTCTCTGTGGTCCGAGTCTCCCAGACACTGGCTAGCCTCAATAACTAGATGCAGATAGTTACTAAAAGCTGTCTGACATATCCGTTCATGTTGCATCACAGTCATCTATTTCAGCACCCCATATTCCCCCCTCCTCCCCCCTCAGTTGAAGAAACCTTGAAGAAGATCCTGGAAAGTCATAACACGATTATGGCCACTCTAATGCAGCATGTGTCAATGATTTAGGAGCTGGCCAAGGAAGTGAAGAAGACGCGGAAGTCACAGGCCTCAAAGAAGTCAGTGGATAAGCTCTGAAATAGGTTACCAAGCTTGCAGCAGCCGGAGACATTCCATTTGATATGCTGATAGATCCGTGTTGGTCCCAAACGCACACGCAAGTATACGTGGTCCTAGCAAGTAATATAATGTTAAATCGAATGTCGAACCCACAGGGACTTGCATAAACTATTTATTGAATCACTCTAATTGCTATTTTATCGAGCCAAAACAAAATCTNAGCAAGTAATATAATGTTAAATCGAATGTCGAACCCACAGGGACTTGCGTAAACTACTTATTGAATCACTCTAATTGCTATTTAATCGAGCCAAAACAAAATCCAAGAATATAACTAATTTATTCTATGATTATATGAATTAATTATCAAGTAACGAGAATATTGTTGTGTATTCAATAGAGATCAATATTCCAGGGTTGTGATCAATTCACCATTCATATTGCATTCTAATTAACTCTCCCTTTCATATAATTCACTCATGGTTGCTAATTAATCGATAATTGCTCTCGTAGCCTTCTCCCGAAGTACTACTCGCCTATTCTCAATAGATTAACGCCTATATTCCTATGAAATTAATCTATTAGAACGCACTAAGATTACAATGTTTAATTAAGCACGGTGACTAGTTATATTCCTATCCTAAACACAAATCCGCTCCCCTGAAGGGTTAAGATCGCACTCTCTTCAATTCTTCTCTAATCTATATACGGTTTTCCCAAGCATAACATAGATAGTATATAGAACCAAATTGTTGGCGAAACAATTAAGCAATTAAACGCATAATTGAAGAAACAACCATATATTGAGCGAATTATAATTAAGGTTAAGTTAATATCGAATAACAATATTCATGGCTAAACCACAACCCCAGAACAATGGGTGTTTAGCCACTCATACTAGAATTAAACAATTGCATAAGTTTTGCATAAATGGAAAATACTAGATTAAGATGAAGAAATTTGATAATTCTTTGCTTCCTCAATGATCTTGTGTGTATATTCTCTTCAAAAATGGCATCCTCCCCTCAAAGTTGTGTTTTTGGGTATATTTATATGTTTGGGATAAACCCTAAACGTGTAGGAGACTTCTATTCCAACCAGGAAACACTTAAAAACCTTTAAAACTTGGAATTGACTGGACCAGGCACCCAGGCGTTAAGCCCCAAACGCCCTCTTAACGCCTAGGCAGGCCTGGCGTTAGGGGCCTAACGCCAGGGTCACCCTGGCCTTAAGGGCCAAATGCCCCCTTAACGCCTGGGCATGCCTGGCTTTAGGGGCCAAACGCCCGGGTATGGCCCGGGTCACTCCTTTTTGACTCTTGAGCGTATTTTTGACGTTTATGCACCCATTTAGCTCGGCTTCCATCTCCAATTCACCTACACATGAAGTAGACTCCATTAGGCATATAACGTGTATTTTTATCACAAAAGCACATAAAATGTAAGGTATATAATGCTTAAAACTATGAATTCTATCCACACATCAACACCCCATACTTAGACTCTTGCTCGTCCTCGAGCAATATCCTTCAACACGTACACATTTCATTAACAAGGAGTATTTTACTTTTCAATCACACACATTACCCCTTAACTATGATCGATACTGGCAATCAAGTATAAACATACAAAATTTCACATTCTTTCCCTTCCTTAGACATGCCCAAGCATAACAATTCAATCAATCATATCAACAACCTAATTGCGACCACCCAACCTCAAGAGTCGACTTGCAACTACTAAGCCCTCTCAATTCACGCACCTACCCAACAAGAAAATTACAATATTACCAATCGTTCATGAGATCATGTGCCCTCACCAAAAACAAGAGAGTGAATATATCTAGTCCACACATTCAAATATACTTTTGAACATTATTTAAGGACGTCACACAATTGAACAAATTCACTCACTCTCACAAAGAATTCATATGCATCTCGTGGTCGTACCATAAGCTTTCCTGTAGTGTAGATCTCCACTAATTCAAGTTAGCTAAATCTAGGATCAATTAGGACTTTTAAGGTTGTAATCTAGGATAAGGGACAGGTAGGATATATTTAGGAATAGTGACTAACCCTCCTAAGCACTTTAATACACTACTTTCACAATTCAACACATATTCTTCTCAACCAATTCCCTTGCCACATTCATATTCAACATAGCCATTTTTCAATTAAGCACTTCTACCTTCTCACTAACACAAACTAATAAAATTTGGAGGTTTGTATCTTTTTATACATATTTTTTTTCTATTATTTTTTTTCCTCTTTCCTACACACACTCCATACATGAAGATTCAATGGCTAGTGACTTTTGAATACAATTTTTTTAGTGCACTAACAGGCCTTTCCATGGCTCCACTCAAAAACTATTTCCCAATATCCCACCTTACTTCTTTTAGCGACTAAGTGCCTTATGAGGAAAAGGTGCTAAAATCTCAATTTAAGAACAAAACGGGGTACGACTTGTAATGTGGGTACCAAAGAAAAGGTCTAAAGGCTCAAAGGGGCTAGCAATGGAATTTTGTAATTCTTATGTGACAAGCACATCCATGATCAGGCAAGAAAATGCTTGCGTCATCTCCTAGACCAGCATAACCTACAATTTCGCTTCGATTAACACACGGGGCAAATTCTAGACTACACAGGATAGCATAGAAAATAACTAAATCTCACTCACACTTTCCACATGACTCAATCAAAACGGTTTTATTCAACTCTCAAGTTAAGCAGACACACAAAAAATTGAGAGAATTAGGCAATATTACACTATGTAGAATACAAGTCAAACAACTGAGCTAAGGCGTCACAAATTAGGCTATTTATTTTTTTACTCAAGCATCACATGTCAAACCAAATATCAGGGAAAACAGAATGTATGTCATCACCTAATATGCCGGCATCAAACATGTCATAGGGTATCTCTAATTTACTCAGTTTCTTCCTAACTACTCCAAACAAAAACAAAATTACTTTAAATTACCCGGTTTAAGTTACACCCTTGGAAAATAACCGTGGTCAAAAGAAAAACCAAGGGGGAATTACTACACTACCTAAAAAAAATCTTTATTTTCTTTAGACTTACTTCCATCAAGAGAGCTGTCTAGGAAATCCATCATCGGGAAAAGTTCACATATTTATATATATATATATATAAAACAACTACAAAAACTTAAAAGAAAGAAACTCATTTACTATCATGAATACAAAACTACAATACAAACCCACATACGGTACAACAATTCCACAATTCGTAAGTACAACAAAATACAACATACACACCCCACACTTAATCCATGCACTGTCCCCAGTGCATTATATAGAGACAAAAGCAGTAATAGAAGCAAGGTACAAGAAACTCCCTGATCATTCAGCGTCGTCATCATCTGACGCTCTCCACTCCTCCTCATACTCATTTTCTTCATCATCTTCCTCAGCCGAGCGCATCGACTCTGCATCAGAGTCGTCAGGAGTGTTGATATCCTCATCATCAGGGAGCCTGTATTCCTCACCCGCTCCAATCATCTTCTGCGCATAAGCATTGAGCGGGTACCTCTGATCCAATTCAACTCTCTCTTCAACTGACGCCGGCCTACCTCCTATTCGCAACTGCAAATCCATCATCCTATAAAGAGGGGCCATGAAGCTATCATCCCGCACATTGTGCTCTGCATTGGTCAGGGAAGGCTCTTCCTTCAGTCTTAGGCCAGAGATGTCAGTATCTCGTTGGAATTGATCAATGGTATGGTCAAAGTTGGGCTCAACCGCTACCTTCTCATTTAGCAGGAATTGAGTTATGAAATTTGGGAAAGGAATTCGATCAATTCTATTGCTCGAACGCACCAACCCCATTTGATAGTGCATCAGCTGGCCCACATTCACCCTCTTCCCCGTAATGAGGAAGTAGAGCACACAAGTCCTCTCTCGGCTAATTAACGTGTCATGGTTGCATGGTAGTATCAGTGCATTAATCACTTTAAGCCACACCTGGGTCTCAGCCTTCATTTTCTTCTTTAGAAATCTTTTATGGCGATTTATGGCTCTATCCCGAATCCAAGAAGCCCTGGAATCAACCCCACAAAGTGTGTGCCTCACCTCTCTATAGTTGGGATGACGGATGAATTGCTCTAGAAGCTCCACTGTAATATTTGGTGCACCTAGGAAATCGCATATGGCCTTGACCGAAAAATCTACCAAGTGCCCACGAATTGGCACCAATCCGTTCTTTTCCTTAGGGTCAAACCCTGCGTAGAATTCTCGGACTAAGTTGAGGTTGATGTCACCAATGTTTCTAAACACATATCCCAGCCCCAACTCATGGATGCTCCACCAAATCGCTGGAAATTTTGATCTTAGACTCTCTTCCTTAATGGCGCCTTCATGGTGAACATGCTTGGGTTTGCAGCGTGCATACCATTTCTTGGATTGCACTGGTATGCTGTTGAGACCATATTCCCATTCACCAATGGGTCGCTGTCTCATAGCAGCGACAGCAGCTACTGCTTCCTCACCAGTCATACTGGAAGTAGCATCCCCCATTTTCTTTTCTTTTGGGGTTGTGGGGGTTTTGTTTTGCTTTTAGCTGGGGCCGAAGACGTGTCCTTCCCCTTGCCAATGGCTCTTCTGGGTAGCATTGTTTTTCCTGCACATATGATCAGTAGTTAGTAGGTGTCACAAAGTGTGTAACAAAATCTTTCCAAAGGTTACTCAGACTTCACCTTGGTACGTTAATGAATAATTGACCCAAAGGGCTTCTCGTGAGCCTCTTCACACTTTACATTTCATGGATTTGACAATGCATGATACTAGTGGGTTGTTTTCCTGAGACTCGGGCTCCAAATGGAATATGTATTTCCATTGAGGCATTATATCGAGCACTTGGAGTGCACAATGCCATGAGAGCTCTTATGAAATTTAGGGACTGCCTCAAGTACCCACATCTGGGTGGGGTTCCATAATACCACTTAGTTTAACAAATTCAGTCCATTCCTAGAGGGTTTCGGGGNTGCCTCATGTACCCACATCTGGGTGGGGTTCCATAATACCACTTAGTTTAACAAATTCAGCCCATTCCTAGAGGGTTTCGGGGATTGGGATGCAAAACATCATACAATATGACCATGAAATTCATAAACCCATAAGGAACCACCATGAATCATGGCTACACCATATATAATTGTAACACCCAAGTCGAATTTACACAGAATAGGGATAAAATCATACCTCAATGATTGATGAGTTTTAATTTGATGAGGTGAACCCTGAAATTGAGCCTGTGCAGACTTGTGTGTGCTGTGGGTGTGCAGATATGTGGGTGAAGAGTTGATGTGGGTATGTAGATATGTGGGTAATCTATGAGTTGTAGTGTGAGTGTGAGAGCAATTCGTTGTTGTTTGTGTTCTTGGGAGAAAACTCTTGCTTGAGAGGGACATGGGAGATGAAAAAATTAGAAGAAGATACTTACCTGGCGTTAGGCGTGCGTTTTAGTCTTAAATCCCGGACCCACTGGCGTTAGCCAGGCGTTGGACCCCAAACGCCCAGCCTACCCTAGCATTTGCCAGGCGTTAGGGCTGAAACGCCCAGCCTGCCCTAGCGTTTTCCAAGCGTTAGGGTTGTATCGCCAGGTACCCCCGGCCTTCATCTCACCTTTCGTCATGCAAGAACACTGCTCCTTTCACTTGAATGCACTCGCAAGCTCGTTAGTACCTATAATTATATGAAATTATTCAAGCTATGTTAAGATTTAACTAAGCAGTGGGTTGCCTCCCAATAAGTGCCTCAGTTAATGTCGTGGCACGACGATTGCAACAAGTCAATAGGTTGCCTCCTATGAAGCGCCTGATTTAACGTCGCGGCACGACGCAGAACCTCGCCTCAGTCATCAGCGAGCACGACTTTGGTCTTCTCACGATTTATGATACCACCCCAATAATGTTTGACTCTATACCCATTCACTAAAAATGTTCTTTCACCATGTATAGCTCGCAATTCAAGTTCACCATATGGAGTTCTCACTATTTCAAACGGGCCTGACCATCTCGATTTCAGCTTTCCAGGAAACAGTCTAAGCCGAGAATTGGATAATAGTACTTGTTGGCCCGGCTCAAAATGACACGGATGTACATTTTTGTCATGCAATCTCTTGGTATTCTCTTTGTAAAGTTTGGCATTTTCGTATGAGTGCAACCTGAACTCATCCAATTCATCCAACTGCAGCAATCTTCTCTCACCCGCAGCTTCAAGGTTCATGTTTAGCTTCTTGATGGCCCAATACGCCTTGTGTTCAAGCTCTACAGGCAAGTGACATGCCTTCCCATAGACCAGCTTGTATGGTGATGCCCCAATTGGTGTTTTGTATGCTGTTCTGTATGCCCATAAAGCGTCATCTAACTTAGCAGCCCAATCTTTCCTGTTCACACTCACCATTTTCTCTAGTATTTGCTTGATTTCTCTATTGGATACCTCTGTTTGTCCACTTGTTTGAGGGTTATATGATGTTGCAACTCGATGACGGACCCCGTATTTAGCTAAAAGGTTATTCAACAACCGATTTCAAAAATGATTTCCTTCATCACTAATCAAGGCTCGTGGAGTACCAAATCTGGAGAATATATTCTTCTTCACAAACGCAGCGACAACCATGGCGTCATTCCTCGGCAATGCAATTGCCTCCACCCATTTCGACACGTATTCAACTGCTAGCAAAATGTATTTATGTCCCCTGGATGATGGGAATGGACCCATAAAATCTATCCCCCATACATCAAAAATCCCTACCTCCAAGATATTATTCANGCCTCCACCCATTTCGACACGTAGTCAACTGCCAGCAAAATGTATTTATGTCCCCTGGATGATGGGAATGGACCCGTAAAATCTATCCCCCATACATTAAAAATCTCTACCTCCAAGATATTATTCAAAGGCATCTCGTGCTTCCTTATTATCGTTCCTGTTCTCTGGCATTAGTCACACTTTTTAACAAATGCGCGGGCATCTTTGAATAGTGTTGGCCAAAAGAACCCAAATTGTAGCACTTTCGCTGCCGTTCGATCGCCACCATGATGGCCTCCATATGGGAAGGCATGTCACTNTTCAGATTTTATTTCCGGGGGAAGTACCCCACTCACCAAATAATTCACATAATCGGCATACCACGGAGGAGGGTCTTGGGTTATAGCAACAAGTTTCTCATCGACTTCTTTAATATCTCCACCCTCCTCAACATGATCATGATTTTCCAGCCTTGACAGATGGTCAGCTACTTGGTTATCAGTGCCCTTTCGGTTTCGTTCCTGAAAAAATAAAACACGGCGCATCAATCTAGCTTTAGATTCTTTCTTTGTAAATAAGTACCTGGTTGCTGCGTGATCTGTGTGGACAATAACTTTCGTGCCCACCAAGTATGCCCGGAATTTTTCAAAGGCCCATACCATAGCTAACAGCTCCTTTTCAGTGGTGGTGTAATTCTGTTGTGCATCATCGAGGGTCTTACTCGCATAGTAGATGGAATAAAACACCTTGTCTTTCCTTTGGCCTAGCACTGCCCCAATTGCATGGTCACTTGCATCACACATAAGTTCAAATGGTAGTGATCAATTAGGTGCAACAATTATGGGGGTAGTTACCAATTTCTTCTTGAGCTCNCACAATGGAGTAGCAATTTTAGAGAAATCTTTAATAAAGCGCCTATAAAATCCTACATGTCCCAAGAAACTCCGGACACCCTTCACTGAATTTGGTAGAGGTAGTTTCTCAACTTCCTCCACTTTTGCCTTATCAATTTCGATGCCACTTTTAGATATTCTATGACTCAAGACAATGCCTTCATACACCATGAAGTGACATTTCTCCCAATTTAACACCAGATTTNTCCATAAACACTTCTACGAATTTTTCCACCATGTCGGTGAAAATCGCCATCATACATCTCTGGAAGGTGGCTGGTGCATTGCAAAGACCAAATGGCATTCGCTTGAAGGCGAAGGTTCCATAAGGGCAAGTAGAGGTGGTTTTCTCCTGATCCTCTAGGCATATGCCATTTGATTGTTACCTGAATACCCATCCATAAAACAATAATATTCATGCCCTGCTAACCTGTCCAGCATTTGATCAATGAATGGGAGTGGAAAATGATCCTTGCGGGTTGCTTTATTGAGCCTTCGATAATCTATGCAAACTCTCCAACCCGTGATAGTGCGGGTAGGAATTAGCTCATTTTTCTCATTCTCAATCACGGTCATCCCTCCCTTTTTGGGTACACATTGAACCGGACTCACCCAATTGCTGTCAGAAATAGGAAAGATGATGCCTGCATCCAG
>ML434183.1:67994-106224 GCA_005239525.1 Nicotiana knightiana | reverse complement strand
GGCATCCTCCCCTCAAAGTTGTGTTTTTGGGTCTATTTATATGTTTGGGATAAACCCTAAACGTGTAGGAGACTTCTATTCCAACCGGGAAACACTTAAAACCCTTTAAAACTCGGAGTTGACTGGACCAGGCACCCAGGAGTTAATCCCCAAACGCCCCCTTAACGCCTGGGCATGCCTGGCTTTAGGGGCCAAACGCCCGGGTATGGCCCCGGTCACTCCTTTTCGACTCTTGAGCCTATTTTTGACGTTTATGCACCCATTTAGCTCGGCTTCCATCTCCAATTCACCTACACATGAAATAGACTCCATTATGCACATATAACGTGTATTTTTATCACAAAAGCACATAAAATGTAAGGTATATAATGCTTAAAACTATGAATTCTAGCCACACATCAATCCGCACCACCCAAGCTATGATCTACATTACCTACAACACTAGTTGGCCAGTCTGAGGAGCCAGACATTGCTGCTGACACTGTCGAGGCAGTCCGTCAGATGTTCACCAACCCAGCCACTCTCGGACTTGAGGATGATGAGATCCAATTGGATGAGGCTGAGGTCGGTGCCACTGCTGGGGACACAAAGATGGCCACATAGGTAGTTTTCTTCACTCTCACCCTTCTAGTACTCTTATTTTGTTAAGCATTGGGGACAATGCTTATTTTAATTTTTTTTGGAGGGGGGGGGGTGGAGTTTCTTTGACATATTTTGATGATTCTGTATTTTGATAACTATGAGACATTTGGCCTGTAATTAACTTATTACTATTTCTTCTTCTTTCTCTCTTATCCCTCATTATGTATATTAGTTTAGCTTTCAATAGTTATTTGTTTTATAGCTTCTTTATCTTAATGTTTGTCTCCTTTTTGAATTAGTAGCTTCTTTTTAATTTAATAGCTTCTTTTTATGTTTAGTGGATAATAAGCCTTTGGTTTTCTTAATGCCGCAATTCTTTCCAATGGTGGTTTTATGTGAACCGGGTGAATTTTTCCAACGATGGATGGCGTGACAACCTTCTTAAGGGATTGAGTATGTTTTTGGTGTTTAGGTAATAATAGTAATAGTAATGAATAAAAATACCAAGTTGAGTCATGCTCGAAGACTCAGACATGCTTCACTTGGTACCAACACACTTAACTGTGTGCTTATGGTTAAAAACAAGGTTTTTGGAAAGAAATAGTTCTAGTTAGTGACCTTATGACTCTTGTGTTGATAGAGACAATCATCGTGTGGTTTAATCAAACCATAGTGATTTTCAATCTTGAATATGGTCATTATGGGCCCTCGACTCTATCCTCTTTAACAATCCAGCTGCGTGAGAGGTGAGATGTTGTTGTTGCAAGTCCAAGTACCCGTGGGCGAATGGTCTAGAACTTGCCCCCAAAGTGTTTCTAGGAGAAATTTTTTAAGTTTTTCTTGGCTTGAGAAGTGATTTTAGGCTCTCCTTGACCTTCTTGAAGTTTTCCATTGCCCAACAATGTTGTTATCCCTAGTCAACCCATTTGAGCCTAAAACCTTTATCATTTGATAACCAAGTTACAAGCCTTTACCTATTTTTTCGTGACGCTCTCTTGGCACCCAAGCTTTCCTTAACACTCTTGTGAAATAATTAGCTAAAATTGTAAGCTTGGGAGAGAGACGAGGAACTTTAAAGAGGTATCAAGGCAAAAGAAATGAAATAAAGAGAAGGAAAGGCAAGAAAAGGGAAGAACAAAAAGGTAAATGCAAAAAGAAAGTGAATAAGGTGAAGAGTTGAAGGATTTCAAAGAAAAGTAATGATGAAAAGAATGGATAAATCAAAGAGAGAGAAAATGAATGTCATGATCAAGAAAGAGTAATGTTAAGTCTCTCTAATTCCCCCGAGGAAAAGAAAATGCCTCCAAGAATTGGCAAAGCATGAGCCAAGAACAGAAAATAGAGTGATTGAGGAAAGACGAACCCGTCCTATCATAGCATATCCAACCTTAGTCCAAAAGCCTTCATTGCATTTCGAAAAAATACATACGTGATTTTGAGCCGAGTGAGCTTACATTAGTGGTGATTTACATGATGGTCAAGCATATGGTACTTAAATTCGTACCTACGACATTCTTTTGAGAGAGATGAGTCAACCTTTCGCAAATCTTTGGATTGAGTGCTAAATTCTTAAGTGAGATAGACAAACGAAGAAGAGGGGAGGAGGAGTTTGGGATCCACAATGACCTCCATGAAAGGGCGAGCTTCCTTGATGAATAAAGTCAACTCTTGATGCTCAAGTGTCACATTAGAACTATTTGTGAATAAAAGTTTAACTTGTTACCTTGTTGATAATTCATAAGTGGTGTGGGTAATTGTTGGTCCAAATGGATGTGTGAATGGCTAAATTTTGATTAGCTGGAATGCCTCTTAACTTGTGGAGGTGGGAACTAATTCATTTGCTTGAGGACAAGAAAAAACTTAAGTTTGGGGGAGTTGATAAGTGGGGATTTTGACTACTTAGTAGCGCCTTTTACCTTTTGTTTTAGTCCAAAAGCGTTTAATTGTGCTCCCAAAAACTGATGAAATGTGCTTAATTGCAGGAATATTGGAAGATGAACACCCGAGATGAAATTCAACTCAAGAAGGAGGTATATGAACTCAAAGACATAAAAGGCACAGAAACTCAGAAGTGCGGACTGCAGAATATCATCAGCGGCCACAGGTTATGAAGGAAAATCCATCAGAGTCTGGTGCAAAGTGCGGTCTGCACAGGAATTGTGCGGCCGCAAAAGCTAGGTCAGGAGAAAATTTCAGATAATGTGCATTCCAGGTCCATCAAAAGTGCGGACTGCACAAGAATTGTGCGGTTGCAGAAGAAGAGTCATGCGGCCGCAGTTAAGATTGTGCGGACTGCAAAAGAGCAAGATGCAGTTGTAGCTACAATTGTGCGGACCGCGGAAAGAGTTCATTGCGCTCGTAGATCAGAATTACGCGGTCGCAGACTTCCAATCCTGTAAAGTTGAAGAAAAGTGCAGACCGCACATGGAATTATGCGGCCACACAACCTCTCGAAGTGTATTTTTGTCCGAAATTTCCACCCCTATATAAATAGGCGAGTTTCACATTTTTAGGTCAACTTTTGACATCAGCTGCTACAGTAGTCGTTTCCCTTTACTATTTTTAGTAGTTTTTCATATTTTGAGCTATTTTAACATAGATTTTATCATTTCAATTTAGCAATATGAGTTTAATTAGCATTTCTTCTTCTATTTATTCCATTTCAAGCATGAGTAGCTAGATTTTCTTTAGGTTTTTGACCTAACCTTAGTGTCTAAACTTAATGGGTGTTCAATTTAATGCTTGTTTATGGTTGGGTGTTTATTATTTAGCCTTGTTCTTGCTTTTATTTGTTGATTGCAAACATTATTTCATGCCTATTTGATTTGGTCTCTGCTTGAGAAAGAGAGACTTAGTCTAGGAAAACTTAGCTAACAAGAGATTGGGTCAATGGAGAGATTGATAATCCCAATTAAAGGGTTGAACCTAGAGATATTAATAACCCGACTTGAGCTTTTATTAACCTTTTTGTTCAATACTCATTTAGACTTGAGAAAGACAAATTGTGCAAAATCACTCTTTGACCGAGAGGTATTGAGTGGGTAATTGAGTGTTGATATCTATAATGCACCCCGACCAATAAAACAAGTGTTAAAGTTTATATCCATTAGGCAAATACCTAGGTGAAGGTCATAGCCCTAGGTTTTTTACAACATTTGAAAAACAACAAAAATAATCTTTTAGTTTTATTTTCCAACTTGCACTGTAGTTCTAAATTAGACTTAAAAATAATGAAATTTTGCAAAGACTAAATTTAGATATTCAAATTCACACGCTACTATATATATACTACTAACTCCCATCTATAGCTCCCTGCGAAATTCGACCCCGACTCTTGTTGGGTACTATTATAGCATCGACTATTTTTATAACCTTGATGTAACAACTCGGCCGATCGTTTTGAGAATTTAAGTCCCGCTCAGCGGCATTTGTTCTTGAGCAGTTTCGTATGGTGATTTTGGACTTAGGTGTAACGACCCGACCGGTAGTTTTGAGCTCTAGCGCGTCGTTTGGTAGTTTGGGGTCATGAGCAGCTCCGTTTCAAGTATTATGACTCGCATGTGTGGTCGGAATTTAATTTCGGAAAGTTTAGAGTTGATTTGGAAAGAAAATTCTCATTTCAGAAGCCTTAAGTTGAAAGAATCAACTAAGATTTGAATTTTGAGTAAACAACCTCTGAATCAGGATTTGAAGGTTCCTGAAGGTTCGTATGATGATTTCGGACTTGGCCGTATGTCCGGATCGGGTTTTGGATAAACCGAGAGCGTTTCGGCGTATATTATGGAAGATAGCATTTTAGTAGAACTTCATAAATTTGGGTTGTAAGACATTTCAGTGTGATTGATGATTCCGAGCGTGGGAATAGCTCTGTATGGTGATTCTGGAGTTGAGAGCGCGATCGGAAGTGAATTTGGATGTCTGTAGGTCATTTTGAAGTCATTTGGCTAAAGATAGAAATTTGAAGGTTTTTAAGAAATCCGACCGGAAGTGAAAATTTTGATATCGGGGTCGGAATGCGATTCCGGAAGTTGGAACAGGTCCATAATGTCGAATATGACTTGTTTGCAAAATTTGGGGTCAATCGGACGTGATTTGATAGGTTTCGGCATCGGATGTAGAAGTTGGAAATTTCTAAGTTCATAAAGTTGGGATTTGGGTGTCATTCGTGGTTTTGATGTAGTTTGATGTGATTTGAGGCCTCGAGCAAGTTCGCATTATGTTTTGGAACAGGTTGGTATAATTAGACGGGGTCCCGGAGGGCCTCGGGTAGATTCCGGGTGGTTAACGGATCAAGTTGAGAGTTTGAAGAAGGCTGGAAATTGCTGTCATCTGGTGTGACCGCACCTGCGAGGATTTGGCCGTAGGTGCGGCTATGGCATTGCAGGTGCGATGGTATTTCCGCACCTGCGAGGTCGCAGATGCAGGTTATGGAGCGCAGGTGCGAAGTTGGCTCGAGCTAAGGAAAAACCGCAGGTGCGGAGGTTTGGTCGCACCTGCGGAATCACAGGTGCGAGTGTTGGATCGCAGGTGCAAAAAATGGCCTGGGCAAAATGTTTTAAAATCGAGAATTTGTGGCCATTTCTTCATTTTTTTTCTTTGGTTTGGTCGATTTTGGAGGAGCTTCAAGAGAGGATTTCTTCATGAAATGTCAAGGTAAGTAACTCCTTCATGTTTCTAAGTTAAATACAAGATTATTGCATGGATTAGAAGAAAACCTAGAAATGGTGATTTGGATTTTTAGCCACGAACTTGAGCATGGAATGTAGAGTAAATTGTATATTTGAACTAGTAATGCTATGGGTAGAATATATCTTCGAGAAATTTCGGATTCCGGGAACGTGGGCCCGAGGGCATTTTGGTCATTTCAGTAAGCGAGGTTGGGAAATTATATAATTTGGAATTGTTGCAAATATTAGAGTATATTTTCATTGGGTTGTCATTGTTTGGATAGTTTTGGGGCGTTGTGCGTCCGCTGGAGTCGTCGGAAGGGCTTGAAAGCTGGTTATGGAATTTCGGAGCGAGGTAAGTCTCCTTTCTAACTTTGTGAGAGGGAATTGTCCCCCTAGGTGAATTAATTAAGTATGTACTATTATCTTCGGGGGCTACATATGCGCGAGGTGACGGGAGTCCGTGCGTAGCTACTATTATGAAATGTTCGAGTAGTCTAGGACCCACTAGCATGCCTTACGTGTTGTACCTGTGATCTTGCCTGTAATATTAAACTGATAATATAATCGAAATCGTAATTGAGTATCTAAAGAAGACTAGAGTTCATTTTCTTAATCATCTAGAAATAGAATTGATTCATCCGTGGATAATTGTATACCTGATAGGGTTATATTATGGAATATCATTAAACTTGGCAAATGAGTTTCAAAACAAAGATTTAAATGCTATTTCTCGTGTTCCTTTAAGAAGAATCTTACCACTTTCCTGAGAAACTACTTTCTTGATAAAAATTTGGACTTATTGTGTGAACATGTGTAACTTTGGGTGCCTGAGTCGCATGTATGATTCGCGAGCAGGATGACCCTGTATTTGTATATATTCATATGAGCACCTGAGTCGCAGGTATGATTCGCGAGCAGGCTAGCCTTAGTATTTTATGTATAACTGCGTCGCATGATCGATTCACGAGCGGGGCAGATAGATGCATCTATAGTTCGGGTCGTTCGACTCTCGACAGTGCACAGTTTATGTTTATGTTTATGTTGGTTCGGGCCGTCGACCCTCGGCATTGCTTGCGCATGATATTTACTGCGTATTGATGTGATTTATACATGTTTATCGGCCTAAGGAAGTTTTAATGGCCAGTTATGAGGAAGGAGAATTTATGTGTAAAATGTGAAATAAGTCTGATGTTTCTTATCCCAAATTATGATTTAAATTGTCAACTGAAATGATGAAGACTTAAAGTGTTAAATGTGGAAGGAGTTGATATTATTTATTCCTGAATTTTAATAAATTGTCTATGAAATTCATGCTTAGTGTCTCACTTGAATATACTAAATTGACCTCTAGCAAGTGTCTAATTTGACCTCTCGTCACTACCTCTCTGAGTTTAGGCGGGCGACTTACTGAGTACACGTTATTTTTGTACTCATGCTACACTTGTTGTGAATTTTATTGCACAGGTACTTTCATAGTGATGTGGAGGATTGGAGACTTAGGCGAGCTACATCATCCGGAGGCGATCCGCAGCTGACATAGTCTCCCTCATACTGTATTACATTATTTTAAATTTCTTTGTCCACTTGTATTTCGGACAAGCTTTGTAGAAATTGTAAAATTCTTAGAAATTGCTCATGTACTTGTGACACTGGGTTCTGGAATGTGTTGGGATATATTTGTTAAAATAGGACTATTTGAACCATTGTATTTACTTAAACGATTTTATTTAGTTAATATATAATAAAGTGAAGGGAAATGCTTTTTCATAAATGCTAAAAACGGAAATCTATTTCAATTAATTAATGACTGGCTTTCTTGACAATGATGTCTGGCGCCATCACGTCCTTACAGATTTTGGGTCGTGATATTAGGCCTGCGTCCGGATTTGGTTTTGGAGGTCCGTAGGGTGATTTGAAGCATTTCGGTGAAAGTTGAGTTTGGTAAATAGAGTGGTTGACCAATAGTTGACTTTGGTGATATCGGGGTCAGAATGTGAGTCCGAGAGTTGGAACAGCTCCGTTATGCTATTTGGGAATTGTCTGCAAAATTTGATGTTATTCCGGGTTGGTTTAATAGGTTTCGGCACGAGTTTTGGAAGTTGGAAGATTGAAAAGTTCATAAGTTCGATTCGTGGTGTGATTCGTAATTTCGTCGTTGTTTGATGTGATCCGGGGTCCCGAGCGAGTCTGTGTTAAGTTATAGAAATTGTTGGTATGCTTGGACGGGGGCCCAGGGCATGTTCCGTCGACTTTTGGATGCTTTTCATAGTTTGAGCAGGTCTGTTTCTGGTGTTTCGCACCTGCGACGCCTTGGAGAGCAGGTGTGGCTCCGCTTCTACGTGAGCCTGGCCGCTTCTTCGGTCATGAAGTCCTAAAACTTTGCTCTCTTCTGCGGAGGCTGGCATGCAGGTCCGAAGGCTGGTTTTGTGGTCCAACGATCGCACCTGCGAAGAATCTCGCTTCTGCGGCTTCCCCTTTTGCTTCTACGGTGCTGCTGGTGCGGCTTTAAAATCGCAGATGCAGTCCCTGGCCTGGTTAGCTGATTTCGCAGATGTGGACTCTTTCTCACAAGCGCGGTTCTGCAGGTGCGGTTTCTTGTTCGCAGATGTGGAAGTCTTGGCAAAAACATTTAAGTCGAGGGTTTGGCCATTTTCTTCATATTTTGAGTTTTAGACTTTGGTTTTGGGAGCTTCTTTGGGGGTTTTTCAAGCAAATCGATTGGGTAAGTGTTCTTCACCTAGAATTTAATATATCCATGATTTTGCTTCCTTTTTATCATTTAATTTGTGTTTTGAGTTGAGGAAAATGTTGATTTTTGAAGAAAGTTTTCAAAAATGAAAATGATGATTTGGGGGATCAAATGGTATCGGAATTTGATAATTTTTGTATAGTTGAGCTCGTATCGGAATGGGTGTTCGGGTTTTTTAAATATTTTTCGGGTTCCGAGGTGCGAGCCCGGGGGTCGACTTTTGTGATCGATTTCTAGATTTTTATAAAGATTGAGGTTTTATGATCCGGAATAGTTTCTTATAAGTTTTATTTGTTCTTTGAAGTTATTTTTGTTAGATTTGAGCCGTTCGGAGGTCTTTTCACCCGAGAAGTTCATT
The DNA here is from genome assembly GCA_005239525.1 of Nicotiana knightiana. Taxonomy (NCBI): domain Eukaryota; kingdom Viridiplantae; phylum Streptophyta; class Magnoliopsida; order Solanales; family Solanaceae; genus Nicotiana; species Nicotiana knightiana. Next base: position 97,865 of record ML434183.1, on the reverse strand, counting down.
TTAGAGCACCATTTTGTCTTCTTTGAGGTAAGTACCTTTCCTAACCTTGTGTGGGGGAACTACCCCTTAGGATTTGAGTCTTCTATATTGGTTGTAGTCTGTGTACGTGAGGTGACGAGTACGTGCTCGTACTTATGTTGTGGAAATTGACCTTTTAGGGCTCCTAAATTCTTGTATCCATTGAATATGTAGTTTTACTAGTATGATTGTGTTCCTTAATTACTAGTTTCACCTTTACCTACTTAATTTGAACTAATTTCTTCATGATACACTCTTATTGATATTTGATTTATATGTGCGTTAATTGAGACTGTTATCTCTTCCATTTCCATGTTACCTTCCCCCTAACTGCTTATCCCTATTTGAAGTTGTAGTTATCGCTTTTTGTAAATGTTCTCCCTTAATTGAGGTTATGGTGATCTTCTTGTTGCCTACCTTTAGTTGAATTGGTTGTATCTCCCGTAATTTTCCAACCTTAAAAGAAGCTTAGAGGTTCTATGCCATAGCAGACTTGCCTTTATTTGGAATTATTGGATTCGTGTTAATTTCTTGTTGTTGAACTGTACATTGTGGGACTATTGTTATATGTTATTTTCTTCCTTGTTGAGTTGTTCTTATATATGCCTAGTATTTCTTATTGTGGTTATTCCTTGTGAACTATTTTCACCTTTTCTTGTGATCGAAGGTTCTTGAGTTGATTTATGTACCGTACCTTGTATTATCGTCATTGTTGTTGTTGTACTTGTTGTGGTGATGCACAAGGTTTCTGTCATACGGTTATGGTTATTTTGATGCACGAGGTTCCTACCGTGCGGTTGTTGATATGGGGTTGCACGAGGTTTCTGCCGTGCTGTGGTTACTATTGATATTTGCACATGCGGCGTGACAAGGCGAGATATATATATACTATATTATAAGTATGAAGCCCACATTAAGAAATTGAAAGACTAAAATAACCTTATAAAATTAAGAGACTAGATTACCCTTCGGCAAAATTAATACATTAACCTACTTTTTCTTTTCAGTTTAATACTACTCAATAATTAAATCCAAACAATTACAGTTTATTGCTGCTCTAAGACGAAAAGCACCGTTATGACTCTAAAAACCAGCCGTTTCAAATGGCTTACATACTCCCATTACGTTTTTGAAACCCGAAGTCGTGTTTATTTGTCTTATTAAAGTCTGCTAGACCTCCATTCAGAACGTCATTTTCCCGTTGGTAAACACAGGAACTGGTCTATAGCAAGCCTCCAGCCTTTTCCCTTTGTTCACTGAAGGCAAAGAGAAGTTCAAATGGTTCCTCATTGTTACTGGTAATATTGGGGGAGGGGTGGGACACTTATACCTCCTTTTATTATAGCTAAAATATTGGCTGGAATTTTCTGATACACTTGTGTATTTCCCTCCAAATTCATGTAATATTTAATTTGATATTTCTAAGAAATCACTCTTAATTGGAGTCTTTATTCATTCTTATTTCGAGAGAGTGTGAGAGATTGAAATTCAAGCATAATACTCATTTGTGGCACCCAAAAAAAGGAGAATTTGCGGTCCCAAGTTTGAGGAATCTTGTATGTGCTCGATATCAAAATTTGAAGACACAATTTAGAGAAATTGAGAAAGGTTGCTCAAAGAAACGCTAAAGCTTCATCAAATCCTCACAAAAAGAGATTTCTAGGTTGCTGCAGTCAAAGAAAAGGTATTTTGTCTAAAATATATAGGGTAGAGATTATGTATAGATATATCTCTTCCTTTTGTTGAAGACTGAGTTGTTCAATCTTTATTGTTAGAGGTAAGGTACATATCTCTCTTGCTTTGTACTTTCTTGGTGTATCAAATAGTGTGATAGAGCTCTATCCAGAGGCAGTAGTGTCATAGTTGTGGTTCAACTGAACTCATAACTTTCGACGCTGAATAGAAATTTATGTGAGTTTCTTGAAATTGCAAAAAATAATAGATTTGAACATATAACTTTAAAAATATAATGCGTTCAATGTTTAAAATCTTAAAAGTTAAACTCATATAGTTTAAATCCTAGATCTGCCTCTTGGTCAATCCAAACACCCAATTAGCATGCTGTTAATGGCTTGATAACCAAGAGGTTGTGAGTTCGAGTCACCCCAAAAGCAAGGTAGGGAGTTTTTGGAGGGAAGGATGTCGAGGGTCTATTGGAAACAGTCTCTCTACCTCAGGGTAGGGGTAAGGTCTGCATACACAGTACCCTCCCCAGACTCTACTAGTGAGATTATACTGGATTGTTATTGTTGTTGTTGTTAATGGCTTGATAAAATAAAATAAAATTATGTGTATATGTGTGTGTGCGCGGGGCCACTGTAAAGGAACTAAATACTTGTGTTGATGTACATTAATCCACCATAGTTCGCTACACATAATAAGAAAGTTAAAAAGTTAAAAGAATACTATTTATTGGCGTACCACTATTAACAACTTGTCTTGACGTTAGTTACTAATTATTTCATAATATATTATATGTACAATATTTTACTATATTGTATTATTTTACAAATATAATATCTGAATTGATTGTATCGTTTGTTGTAATTTATAGCATATTTATTGGTTAATTTAACTATCCAAATTCCGATACTATTTCGTCCCTCAAATCATGATTTTTCATTTTAGAAATTTTCTTCAACAACTAGCATCTTCCCCAACTCAAAACACAATTTAAATGACAAAAACAAGGATTAAATCATGGACTATATTTAATACTAGGTGAAGAACACTTACCCACTCGATTATCTTGAAAAACCCCAAAAATTGCTCCCAACTCTGAAGTCTAAAACTCAAAATTTGAAGAAAAATGGCCAACCCTCGCTTAAATGAATTTGCCAGGACTTCCGCACATGCGACCAACTTAGCCGTATCTGTGCATGGCCAATCGCACCTGCGCTCCACTCCGCTTCTGCGCCCAAAGATCCGCTACTGCGGCGCTGCACGTGCGCTACAATTCTCCGCATCTGCAGAGACTGCCCAAACCAGCTCCACCCACACTTGCGCCTCATCCATCGCACCTGCGACCATCGCACATGCGCCCAAGGTAAACAGGTGCGATTACACTAGAACTCAGCCCTCCCCAAAACCATGGAATTCCTCCAGAACTCGTCTGAAACACACCCAGGGCCCTCGGGACCCCGTCCAAGCATACAAAAAGTTCTATACCCTAACACGGACCCTCTCGAGGTCTCAAATCACATCAAACCACGACAAAACTACGAATCGCACCATGAATCGAGCTTATGAACTTTCAATCTTCCAACTTCCAAAACTCGTGCCGAAACCTAACAATTCAACCTGGAATGACGCCAAACTTTGCAGAAAAGTCCCAATTCACATAACAGGGTTGTTCCAACTCTCGGAATCGCATTTCGACCCCGATATTACAAAATTCAACTGTGGGTCATACTTCTCCATTTTCCAAACTTCAACTTTCGCCGAAATGCCTCAAATTACCCTACAAACCTCCAAATCCAAATATGGACGCATGACTAAGCTCAAAATCACCATACGAAGATGCTGACATTATCTAAAACTTATTCCGGATCCGTCTACACAAAAAGTCCCGGTCAAATTTCACCGCTTAAACTTCCAAAACTAGAATCCTTCTTCCAATTCGACTCATAATCATCTAGTAATTGAATCCAACAATGCATGCAAGTCGATATACACAATGTGAAGCTGTTCAAGACCTATACCACCGAATGGAGCTTTAATTCTCAAAATGACCGGCCGGATCGTTACATTCTCCCCCTCTTAAATAAACGTTCGTCCTCGAACGTGCTAAGATTCGCCTCGAAGTCTTCAAATCACTGAATGCACACTTCCAAAACGCACCCATGAGTAATCCCGCGTCACCCTAATCTACACAAGCCTGACGACACCATCTCAAATGCAATTTAGTTTTTCTACCCTTACCAATAAGCCTTAGAGCCAAAATTCTCACCTTTCATTATTTTCCAAAAGACCCGATTCTAAATTCATATGCGGTATCAGTCTTAACCACAAGGTACGACCACATAACCTAACACACCACACATAGGCCTTTAATAACACTTCTGATCACAACATTTGCCTGAAATCAACCCAGCACTGGAAATTAGCCTCATATATGAAAAAACTCTGTTTCAAACCTCCATAACACTTATAATGATGCAAGAAACACAACAACCTCATAATTAGACACCCAAATCACCAAGCCACAACTAACACCACCTGTCACACACTCTGCAAGCTAAAACTCACGAAGAACAGAACGAAAATGACTGAATATGTAAAGAGAAACACGTAAGGAAACTATCAAACAAGCCCGATAGGCACAACTCTCTATCAATATTAACCTACTATAACAATATCACAAGGAAAGAAGAAAGGCATATGAACAAATCACAAGAATCTCATCCTGATATAACTTCCATCGGTGCTCAGCCCGATTCAAACACATCGAATCACAAGAGATCACGAGGATCTCGCCCTCAACTCTAAACCACATGTCGAATATATATCATACCAATTGAAATCTTCCACTAACTTAGCTCTGCCAATAAGATCACAACACTCATTGAACTCTCAACCCTATAGAGTATCAAATCACAGCTAGTAACCTAAATACTCAGGAAAAATCACATCAGGTCTACCATGATGAACAACAAGGACTCACCTCTAGTCTCACCACTCTCAATGATTAATAACAACAAATGATAGACACGGGCTACCACCCATAGAATCTCCCATCAGGGAAAACACATAAACATAGTGCTAATTATGGAACTCATCCATAAGTGGAGAAACAAATAAGCGAACTCGGCCCGACAAGTAGAATCGAAACAAATATACAAATGGTGCTCCTTTGTAACAATGTTACAAAACATACCTGTATGACAACATCTGGCACAACGGTCTCCAGCCTACTATATGAAACACATCAACGGGTCGGGCCTCACCCTCTTGGGTGCTCCCTACTCGCCTGAATATCCCGTTGTGACACATCTGCCCGGAGCCTGGGACAATCTCTCACCATATGGCTAATATCTCCACACTCAAAACAACCTCTCTGCTGATATGGCTATGGAAGCTGTGCAGTACGAGTACTCTGAGACCCATGAGCACCTGAAACACTGTGCGAAGACGGAAGTGCAAACTGAACTGACTGGCCCACACAACCTCTACCATGTCGTACCCTGCCTCCAAAATACGGACCGGCCGATCTCTCCGTCCTACGAGGCCTCCTCGACTCTCTTCCCTCTCTCTCCTGGCCTCGCCTATCCTCTCTCTCATAGCCCCGCATGTCGCGTCTCTCATAGTACCACCTGCCATCTCTCTCACGATCCCACATGCCCTTAACTCGGCGAGCAATCCCTACCACCTGCTGAAATGAAACATCCGACTCTAACTCTCGTGTCATGCAGAACCGAATATCACGCCTGAGCCCCTCAATAAATCTACGGACTTGCTCTCTAAATGTAGCGACCAAGGTAGGTGCACGTCTGGCCAAATCACTGAACCTGATGGCATACTCTGATACTGACATAGTTCCCTGGCGCAGCTGCTCAAACTCCACGCGCCATGCATATCCGCGGGAATGAGGTACATACTCTCTCAAGAACATCTCTAAAAACTGATCCCGTGTAAGTGAAGCTGACTCGGCCGGGCTACCCAACTCATATGATCGCCACCACTGATAAGCCATTCCCCTGAGCTGAAATGTAACAAAAGCAACCCCGCTCGTCTCCACAATACCCATAGTACGAAGAATGCGGTGACACTCCTCCAGGAAACCTTGGGCATCATCTGTCGCCAATCCACTGAAGGTAGGAGGGTGGTACTTCTTGTACCTCTCAAGTCTAAGTTGTTCTTCCTCAAATGATGTTGCCCTAACCACGGGCGGAACTTGGACCACAGGTTGTGCTTCCCTGACACCTGGAACCTGACCAACATGATCTCGCTGCTCTAGAGTGTGGGCGACGGGAGTCTGAACTCCCCCCTCGGTCTGTGAGGTAGCTGGTGCAATCAGAATCAACCCCGCGTGAGTCAATGTACCAAACATGCTCAAGAACTGTGCTAAATTCTCCTGAAGTCCAAGGGTAATAGCAGGCGCCTTCAGTACCTGCCCCCCAACTAGGACTACTGGCGGCTCCCTAACTGTTGCTCTGGTAGGTGCTCTAGCTGTGGAACGTGCCCCTCGTCAGCCTCTGCCTCTGCCCTTGGAGACAACTGCTCCGGGGGTAACATCATCAGGATCTGCAGCTCGCGTCCTCATTATCTGTGAGAGAATGGAACGATAAATTTTTCAAGCTTCAAGATCAATAAACTTGCATGATAGGAACGAAGGAAGTGAATTTATCCTAATAGTTCCATAGCCTCTCGAAGATAAGTACAAACGTCTTCGTACCGATCCGCAAGACTCTTCTAAACTCACTTATGACTCGTAGCACCTATGAACCTAGAGCTCTGATACCAACTTGTCACGACCCAAATTTCCCCTATATTGGGTATCATGATGGCACCTAGTCTTAAAGACTAGGTGAGTCTAACATTTATAGAATATAAACAACAATAAATAAAATATAATATTTTCTGAAAAGAATTCTTTATACAATGAACATATTCCCAAAACCCGGTAGTACAAGTCATAAGCTTTACAGAATTTTACACTATAACTCCTAAATACCACTGTTCAGAAATAAGTACAACAGCGCATGAACAAAAATACGATGGTGACTCTGAAACCCGCGAACGTTGTAGCAGTTTTACCTTGAGTCTCCACAATAGACACTACGCTGCTAACTATCGATTGGCCAACTACGCAAAAACCTGGAATATGCACAATAATACGCAGAAGTGTAGTATGAGCACACCACAGCGGTGCCCAGTAAGTATCAAGATTAACCTCGGTGAAGTAGTGACGAGGACTAGTCAATACATTCACTAGTCTAAGAGTAGAACAATTATAAATACAGGACAACGGATTATGATATTTACATAAGGGCTTCAACATATGGCTAACAATATAGTATATTCAATAAGGAAAGGAATAACAAGTAAAAGCGAAAAAATCGTAAAAATAACACGAAAGAGTAAATGGAACACACCTAAATCCGGAATGTAAATATACAACAAGGACAAGTAATGACTCAACAATTTCAACTAAATTTACATCAATTTCTTAGTCATCTCCACGAGGTACCGAACCTCGGACAATTCACTACTCATGGGTCCCAGTATCTGAAACCTAACATCGGCATCTTGTGCCCTCATTTCAAGTAATAACTGCACGGGCGACTCACGTGCCAATTGGGGTCATTACCACACATATGGTAAGTACAACAAGAGTATCTATAATAGACAACAACAAGGAATCCTTAATCCAATAATAGTGCTTAACTGCGTGTATGCTTGTGCAGGTGTCCTAACATGATTTGATAGCCAATAAGCATAAGGAAAGAAAAGGGGAAACAAGTACATTGTTTTCTCATAATTTACACACGAATAAACTCACACAGTAAGTGTACCATTACAAAATGTCAACAAACACAGAATGCCCCCAAGCTAACACAAGTATCACAAACAACCCCTGACACAACCCACCTTGTCTCGCCATGTGTGCAATAGTAAAATGAATGCCCGTCTTGTCTCGCCACATGCGCACAACAATGTTCCCACCTTGTCTCACCACATGCGCAACCCAAATATACATATCTCGCCTTGTCACGCCGCATGTAAAATATCAATAGAAAATACGGCACGATAGAAACCTCGTGAAAATCCCCACATCAACAACCGCACGGCAGAAACCTCGTGCATCACAATAACCACAATAAGTACAACAACAACAACAACAACAACAACAAAGACAATAATACAAGATACGGTAAATTCATCAACTCAATAACCTTCGATCACAAGAAAGGCAAGGCTGGTTCACAAGGAATAAGCACAACAAAGAATACTAGGCATAATAAGGACAGGTCAACAAGGAAGAAAATAGCATGTAACAATCGTACCCAAATGCACAGTTCAACAACAAGAAAACTAACACGAATCCGATAACTCCATATAAGGGCAAGTCAACTAAGGTATAGAATATTTAAACTTCTTTTAAGGTTGAGCAGTTACGAGGATATTCAACAATTTCGCTTAAGGACAAGAAGCGGGAAGGTAACCATAACTTTAATTAAGACTAAACAATTATAGGGCGCTGATGAAAATTACAAATAGAGATAAGCAGTTATGAATATATAGCATGATACTGAAAGGGATGAAATCTTCTGTTTAGTCAATTTGGAGTCAAATGGGCAATAAGAGTGAACCAAAAATTAAGAAATTCTAAATTAGGGAAGTAAAGATGAAACAAGAAATTAGGACTCAATCATGTCAAAAACAAACTCATACTTAGTAAATCTAAGGACCTAAGATTCCTAAAGGACCAACTTTCCACAAATAACTCTGAACACGCACTCGTCACCTCGAGTACACGGACTACAATCAATATAGAAGACTCAAATCCTAAGGGGTAGTTTCCCCACACAATATTAGGCAAGTTACTTACCTCAAAGACGACAAACTGATACTCTAAAATTGAACTTCTCGGGTGAAAAGACCTCTGGACGGCTCAAATTAACCAAAATGATTTCAAAACATAAATAAAACACATAAGAAACTATTTCGAATCATAAAGTCTAAAGCTTTAACAAAAATCCAAAAATCTACCAAAAACTCGGCCCCTGGGCCCGCACCTCGAAACCTGACAATTTTTAACAAATCCGAAAACCCATTCCAATATGAGTTCAACCATACAAAAATTTCCAAATTCCGATACCATTTCGTCCCTCAAATCATGATTTTTCATTTTAGAAATTTTCTTCAAAAACCAACATCTTCCCCAACTCAAAACACAATTTAATTGACAAAAACAAGGATAAAATCATGGACTATATTTAATTCTAGGTGAAGAACACTTACCCATTCGATTAGCTTGAAAATACCCAAAAATCGCTCCCAAATCCGAAGTCCAAAACTCAAAATGTTAAGAAAAATGGTCAAACCTCGCTTAAATGAATCTGCCAGGACTTCCGCACCTGCGACCAACTTAGCCGCATCTGCGCAACCGCAGGTGCACATGGACAATCGCACCTGCTCCACTCCACTTCTATGCCCAAAGATCCGCTCTTGCGGCGCCGCACGTGCGCTCCAATTCTCCGCATCTGCGGAGACTTCCCAGACCAGTTCCACCCGCACATGCGCCTCCTCCATCGCACCTACGACTATCACACGTGGTCCCAAGGTCTGTAGGTGTGATTACCCCAGAACTTAGCCCTCCCCAAAACCATGGAATTCCTCCGCAACTCGTCTGAAACACACCTGGAGCCCCAGGAGCCCCCGTCCAAGCATACAAACAAGTTCTATACCCTAACACGGACCCGCTCGACGTCTCTAATCACATCAAACCACGGCGAAACTACGAATCGCACCCTGAATCGAGCTTATGAACTTTCAATCTTTCAACTTCCAAAACTCGTGCCGAAACCTATCAATTCAACCCGAAATGACGCCAAACTTTGCAAACAAGTCCCAATTCACATAACGGAGTTGTTCCAACTCTCGGAATCGCATTCCGTTCCCGATATCATAAAAGTCAATTGTGGGTCAAACTTCTCCATTTTCCAAACTTCAACTTTTGCTGAAATGCCTCAAATTACCCTACAGACCTCCAAATCAAAATCTGGACGCACGCCTAGGCTCAAAATCACCATATGAATCTATTGGCATTATCCAAAACTTATTCCGGATTCGTTTACACAAAAAGTCAAATTCTGGTCAAATTTCACCGCTTAAACTTCCAAAATTAAAATCCTTCTTCCAATTTGACTCTGAATTATCTGATAACTGAATCCAACCAGGCCCGCAGGTCGATGTACATAATCTAAAGTTGTTCAAGACCTTATGCTACCGAACGGAGCTTAAATTCTCAAAACAACCGGTCAGATCGTTACACTCGTCCTCGGAGTTGTGAAAGCAATAGTGGGTTGGTGTTTAGCTAATGAGTCCGAATAATTTGACTTTACGGACTACAGTGATATTTTGAAGTTTGGTAACTCTATCTTTTATTATTTGACTCTGTTTCTTCTTTTTCTTGATCGGATTATAGAGCGGGCCAATATTGAGTATATAGGCCATTACCTCCAATGGTATATGTCGCGCCTCGTTTTCTCGCGAAAGCGGGTTTCGACGTGTGAAAACTCTTTTAAGGAGGTGTTAAAAGAGAAGAGTCACCACCTAACGATTTTTAAGGTGCATTAAGGCACCTATTTGCAAATAACTCAGTTTGACTAGTCCGTTCACCAAAGATCGGGTAAGGTCTCAAGTTACTTCGAAGAGAAAGTGTTAGGCATTCTTCGAAGTCCACAACTGTGGGTCCTGGCCGAACTTTAAACTATGTGGATTATGTGATTAGTCTAGGTGATAACATAAACAAAGGAAAATATAAAAGCCGAAGTGTTTTATCATAACACATGAGAGTCGGTAAAAATCTTTAATGGTTACAAGGATACAACTACATTTGGTCTATGTTAGATGACTAAGTGTAAATAACGAGTATATAAAGAAAAAAGTGGGTCTTAAGTTTTTTAGCCTAAAGGATCACCCTGTGCCACATAAATAATACTTCACAACTCCTTTAAGGTGGGGAGTTGCTCATATTATTCAACGGGCACAGACTATCATCTTTTGCTACCCAATTACTATGTCGAAGTTGTTACCTAAAGGTGCTCTAATTCAATTCTAGATCGTACCCTCTGCGTACACTACATGTCCCATACCTGTGGTCAAGGAGGCTTTGGACCTCTATTTGGGTGGTTCTAGACTCTACTTAGGATGCTCAAAAATGATAAAACTAACGCGCGTTCAAAACATATAGGACTACACATAAATGCAAGAAAAGGCTCAAGTTAACCTCCACACATAAACAGCAAATTGCACGCAGGAAGATTCAACAATAGACAACTTTTAGAATTGAGACGCATTAGAGTCGTTATGTCTTATAGGCATAGTTTTTATGTGATTCTGATATATAGTGTTATACAAACAACATTGTTGTTTCTGACTAAAGAATTCGCAGATTATGGGCGTTAAAAAAGCTCCTATAGGCATGATCTCTGAACTATTCACACAATGAGACAGTAAAACTGTTTGAAAGCTCGGAATTAGCGACATTGATTTATAGACATGCTTTCTAGACGAGTGATAATATCCTATAGGAAAGATTTATATTGATATAAAAATTGAACCTGGTTTTATAGCACTTTATCCCTAAAGACATGTCATCTAGGCGGGGCAGTGTAATGAGAATAACATAAGTAGTTTATTAATAGAGTAAAATCCTATGGTCAAGATATTTAGATGAGCAAATTATTGAAGACATGTATTATCAAATCCTATAGGCATGTTGTCTAATAATTAATCAAGGCGTTTGATTCCTATAGACATGATGTATGAGAGTGCACAGTGGTAGACATAAAATCAAGTATAGCGATTACTAACATGATTGAGATATTGTATGGGTATTAGACAAGTTAGGTAAAGTATGTGATTCTTATAGACGTGGTTCCTATTAGTGTGCAACAAATAGGGCATGCTAGATGTGGCAAATAGAACACATAGACCCTATAGGCATGTTTTCTACCCTTTCATGCAAGTATTAGAGTACCTCATCCCCTTTTTTTACTAATCTCCCCATTATTTTGATTACAAATTATTACAGGCCAAATAAATAATGTAAGTAGAATCAACAGTCATAAGCCCAATAGGACAGTTAAAAGCCCAACACAAAGGACTCCTCTGACTTTCTGGGCCTTCAATAGTCTTGCTCTTCGAACTAACAGTGGGCCCAAATCCCAAGCTCACAAGGATAATCAGAATCCAGTACCCAGGTCCAACATCACGTATATCCCGTCAAACCAGGCCCAAACGCGAATACAATTGTCTTGCTCACCCACTAACCAACAGCAAATGCCACAAGTAACAACCCACGCAAGTTAATTACTCAAACAACATCGAACATAGACGTGTACACAAGGAAATACTTAGGTGTTGTAGCTAAGAAATTGGACATGTTAAACATGATATCCCGGATGTAAAGAAGCACATGAATAAGAATAGAACAAAACTCTCAAAGAGGTTTCAATTGATATGGGTTTAAGACAAACATGGTACAGAACTGATTCAATAAGAGTTCATATGTATGGGGGTTTACCAGGAGGATTTAAAGTAAGACATGCTTGAAACTAGTCCTACAAAACTAAAAGTACAAGAGGGGGTGAATTGCTTATTTTTAGAACTTTTAACAGTAGTTGACTAGTTTACCAATTGTTGACTAGAAATAAGAGTAGAACAATAGTAAATGCAGAAAAAAATGCAGGAATTAAAGACACTAGTATTTTTATATTGGTTCGGATTCAATGTGAATCCTAGTCCAGTCCCCTTGGTTGCGATGGTGTTCTCTTTCAATGATCGATGTTTCTTGAGTACATAAAGAATGGTGTAGCCTTGCACCAACAGACTGGTCTCATTGTCTCTTTTATTTTCTTGATACAATGCCTTACCAGTAATTATCTCTCTTTCTTCTCTCACTTGTTACACAGCAGATCTAAAAGAACTATAATTCTTCTTTGGAGTAGAACAAAATGAGGGTAGATGGTTCGATCAAAGTATGTTTTTCCATGTCCAGAATGTCTGTCTATATGCTTTCCATGAGGCCTTCAAGAATCTTGAGAGATTTCAAACCCAAGAGATTTGATCCTTGAAAGGAATCATAGATTGATTCTTTCCAAGAATAAGGTTAAGTTCCCGCTAGTCTTCCTTGATATATGGTCTTGACGAGCTTTGCATCATTGGAATATCTCTTTAGTACTTGAGTCATATCCGTTGGATCCCTTGATCTTTGGCTTTGTTGATTTTTCAGTGATTGTGTTTCCCTGGTTTGGGACCTTCCAGTAATAGCTTTTGTGAACTTCTGATTAATTATTCTTTCCCGATCTTCGTCGTTACTTCCTTTTTCATCGGTGATTATTTTCCTTGTTAGCTTCCATTAATCTCTGATTGATTGCTTCTGTCAATCTCTGATTGATTGATTGCTTCCGTTAATTTTTTATCTTCCTTTTGCTTTGCTGATCTTGATTGTTTCCCTTGATCTCTGCCTGATTGATATTACTCATTGCATCCCTTTAGTATATTCCTTGAGACCCTACATCAAAAGTGATTATATTATTTTTCATCATTGAAACTTATATTTAACAATGTCCCCCTTTCTGATGATGACAATAATAATATATAAACAACAGTTGACTTCCCTTTAGTTCTTGTAGTTGACTCCCCCTCAATGAGTGTGGTTTCGACTCCCCCTCAAAGGATGCTTCATACTTTGGTCTTTCCTTTAGTCGACTCCTGCATTGTGCTTTATGTACCTGCAATGTTATAATTCTTTCTCCCCTTTTTTTGACATCAGCAAAGAGGGGATTAACATATATTGAAGCGGGCAATGTAAGGATAACTACAGGTTAGGCAAGTACTATAGATGCTAAAGTTGGAACCATAGACATGCAGAGTTATAGCAAAAAGAAGAAAAACATCATCCAGTTGATTGGTTATCTAGTCCAAAACAACAAAACACAAAAAAAAATCGTGTGAGATTTCCACAGTTAGTGACGCGAGAAATAAGTAAAAGTGTTGCAGGTCGCCTCCTTTAGACAGTCAAAGCTGGCATTGGATGAAACAGTGACTCCATCAATCTTGTCATGCACTTCCTTGAAGGCTTTGACTGCGTTTTCTCCAAGTTTGAGAATTTTGACCCTTATCTTTGAAATATCTGACCATGTTTCCTTCGAGATTGTGTGGATGTCACCAACAGTGGACTGAGTGGCAGCAAGAAGATCATTGATGTTGGTCAGCTTGTTGTCAATGACAGTTAGTTTCTCGACGAGATCAAGATCACCTGCACTGTGATGGGAAACTGAGGCTTTGATCTTGGAATCAGGTTGAAAATTCTTGACTTCATCATCCTGTTTCTTCACCCCAAGAGCCCTTCACACACGCATAACCTATACTAGCAAACACTCTAGAATTGTAGGATTTTGAAACAGAGATAAAGGGGTATTCCGATATAGAGATGTTGTGGGCTTCTAAGATGTGAGTGATAGCCATACCATAGGGAAAACTGGTGGGATCATTAGACCTTTCTATCATGAAATTTATGACCCAAGATGATAATTTAATCTTGAGTTTGGTCACAAGACAGTACACAAGAAAAGTATCTCGTTGAGAGAAGGTGGAGAATGATCCAGTGCGAGGAAAAAGAGTGGTTGCAACAATGTGGGCTAAAACTCGGGTTACAAAGCTAACATCGCTAGGACCTAACTGGTTAGGGAGGAACCAGATGTACACTCAGCAATACAACGTTTTCCTTGATCAAAAGAAATTGCAAAGTCATCAGGCCAAGAATTCTTAAAAAGCATGGGAAAACCAGAGCACTTACATTGGAAAATTGAAGCGAACATGGAACAATCAAGAACAATGCATTTACCTAAAACTAGGGATTCCAACTTATCAGGCTTGCTAGAGCGAAGATTTGCATAAAACATTCTCACTAAGGGTTCATAGACTTCAAGAGGGGGTACATATAGGAATTTTGACCATCCTTGAGAAACAAAAAGATCCTTTACCTTACAATTGAGGGCCTCCATGACATCGAGGTCGACTACTCTACCATGAGCAATGGGGGTTGCCTTTAAGGGCAACGAAGAAACCCTTATTTGGGGTATCCCAGAAACTGAGGTCTGGCTCTAGAGAGCTTGAGAGGTCTATTTTGGGTTTCTTGGGGGTAAGAGATTCATGGGGGTCTTCCATGGGCCTTTTTCCTAGGGCTTCTTCTTCTAAGCGAGAGTGATCTGAGAATTCTGCCTGAGAAGAGGCAAACCCTTCTGAGAGGTCAGACCCTAGGTCTACTAGTTCTGGAGGTTGAGATAAGGGTTTTCCTATGGAACGAGTACTCTTTCTAGTGGAGGAAGAAGGAGTTTTTGGGGTGTTTAGCCATGGGAGAACCTGTTGGGAAGGAGTTTAAAGGGTTTCTAAAGAGGGTTTCTGAGTGATGGGAATGATGGAGACAGAGAAGAGTGGCTCAGAGATTAAAAAGGCAGAATTCTAATGGTTGAGTACATGAAAGGAAAGGGTGTCAGTGAAAGGTTATGATGATTGGTTTTCCTTTCTTGAAAGCTGCGACTGATGGGAAAAGAGAGGGAATCAGAGGCGCTACATTAATGAGTACAAACAAACAAAATTAAAGCATCAAGCATACAAGAATTTAAAATTATTAAATAGGTGATAATTTTTAAGATCAAGAGAAATAATGCCAAGAAGACCTTTTAAGAGACAAAATCTATCTTCAAGTAAGGGCTTAGTGAAAATACATGCTAATTGATCAGTAGTGCCAACAGAAGATAATTCTATATCTCTTTTTAAAACATGATCTCTAATGAAATGATATTTGATGTCTATATGCTTAGCTCTAGAATGATGCACATGATTCTTTGAAAGACATATAGCACTAGAGTTATCACAAAATATTGAAATTGGTTTAAAAAATAGTTCATAGTCACCCAGTTAATGAGACATCCATAATAAATGTGAACAACATTGTCCAATTGCGATGTCATCAGCCTCCATTGTGGATAGTGCAACTGATCCTCGTTTCTTAATATTCCAAGAATCAATAATTTTCCAAGTAATTGACATGTCCCGTTGGTGCTTTTTCTGTATTCCTTATCACCTGCTAGATCAGCATCTGAAAAGCCTTCTAATTTAAAATTGTTAGAGCGTGGATACCATAGTCCGTAAGAAATAGTTCCAATGAGATAACTAATAATTCTCTTTACGGCAGTCAGATGTGACTCCTTAGGAGCTGACTGAAAGAACCGATCATTCCGCGATATTTGGTTTCGTCAACAGGATTTCCCTTTTCATCTTTGTCAAGATTTGTTGACGGGCTCATTGGTGTGCCAATAGCTTTAGCACTGTTCATACCGAACTTTTGAATTAACTCCTTTGTATATTTCGTCTAGCATATGAAGGTTTCTTCTTTACATTGTTGGATTGAAGTCCAAGGAAAAACATGAGCTCTCCTATCATACTCATTTCAAGTTCACTTTGCATAAGATTTGCAAATTCCTTGCACAAAAGAGGGTTAGAACTACCAAAAATAATATCATCAACTTAAAATTGAATAATAAGATTACTTTCTAATGATATTTTGATAAATGTAGTGTCTACTTTACCTCTTATAAATCTATGATCAAGTAGAAATGAGCTAAGTCTTTCGTACCATGCTTGTGGAGCTTGTTTAAGTCCATACAATGCCTTGGTCAACTTATACACATGATAAGGAAACTTTGAGTCATCAAATCCGGGAGGTTGTTTTACATAAACTTCCTCTTCAATGAAGCCATTTAAGAAATCACTTTTTACATCCATCTAGAAAACTCTAAATCCTTTGAAAGATGTGTATGCAAGAAGAATTCGTATTGACTCCAGTCGAGCTACTAGAGCAAAGGTTTCATCGTAGTCGACTCCTTCCTGTTGTGAGTACCCTTGAGTTACTAATCTAGCTTTGTTTCTTAAAACCTTTCCATCCTTATTGAGCTTATTTCTGAAAATCCATTTTGTTCCAATTACGGTAGCGTCTGCAGGCTTAGGCAGTAGTTTCCACGCTTGGTTTTTGTCAAATTGATCCAGTTCTTCCTGTATTGCTTGTACCCAGCTTGACTCTTTTAGAGCTTCTTCTGTCGTCTTTGGTTCAATATGGGAGATTAATGCTATATTTGCCTTCTTCTTAAGGGCTCCCTTTGTTTTCATTCATCACTTGAGTCTCCTTTGATGAACTTTTGAAGATATTCTGGTTCACTCCTCCATTCATTTGGACGCGTTACGCTCGTATGAGTAGTCGACTCCTTCTATGATTTTGGTTAACTGTTGCTAATCTCATTAGTTGACTCTGGTACATCGTCTAGCCTGTTAGTCGACTATTAAGGTTCGCTTGGCTGAGTTTCTTGATTTTGATCTTCATCACCTGCAATAATTCCTTTCTTGGCTGTAGTGTTATTTCTATCAAATATCACATGCACTGATTCTTCTACAAATAGAGTGTGTTTATTATAGAATCTAAAAGATCTATTGTTTATGGAATAAACTAGAAAAATACTTTCATCGCTTCTTGGAACAAATTTTGCAAGATTATCCTTACCATTGTTGTGGATGAAACATTTGCTTCCAAATGTGTGGAAATAGCTTATGTTGGGTCGTTTACCTTTCAATAGTTCATATGGAATTTTGTTCAAGATGGGCCTTATGAGACATCTGTTGAGAATGTGGCTTATAAGTAGGGATTTTGACCGCTTATTTTCTCTCTTTTACTTCCGTTTTAGCTCAAAAATACTTAAAGGTATTCCCAAGAACTAATGAAATGTGCTTTCTTGCATGAATACTAGGAAACGAGCCAAAGAAGTGAAAATCAACTCAAAAAGGAGTCAAAATTGGACAAGGACCAAAATAATGCAAAAAGGTCTACAGTGCGGACCGCACAATACTGTGTGCGGCCGCAAAGAGCACTATTAGATTTCCTTCGGAGAATGCGGACCGCACAATTATTGTGCAACCACAGAGGAGGAGATTTAGAGAGTTTATTTTAGGCAATCTCAGGATATGCGGACCGCACTATTATTATGCGGTTGCGAGAGCCAAAGTGCGGTCGTCTGCATAAGAAGGTCCAAGTCCCAACCAGATTCAAGTGTGAGGCCGCACTCAGAAATGTGCGGTCCTCACAATTAGATGAAGTATGGCCGCATCCCCTTTTTATGCGACCGCAGAAAGCTCAGTTGACCAGTCAAAATCAAAGTGTGGACCGCATACAGAATTGTGCGGCTGCACAACCTCCGCATGGGCTTTTTTGTCAGATATTTTCAGCTTAGCATAAGTAGAAATTTTTGTCATTTTTAGATTAAGTTGTATCAGTGTAGAGCACCTGATCCGTTTTTCTTTAATGTATTGAGTAATATTGTACTACATTAGCTTCTAAACATTAGATTTTCTTTCCATAATCAATTATCATGCATTCTATCTTAATTTCTTCTTTTATTCTTCATTTTCTATGAAAAGCTAAACCCTTAGCTAGGGTTGTGACCCAACCATAGTATGGGTACTTAATGGGTTATTGATTTAGGGCTTATTTATAATTGGGTATATGATGTTTAGCCATGTTCTTGCTTGAATTCTAGAATTAATGGTTGCAAACATTGATTCAACCCTGTTTGACTTAGTTTCTACTTCAGAAAGAGAGACTAAGTCTAGGAAAACTTGGCTAACTAGG
Organism: Nicotiana knightiana; assembly: GCA_005239525.1. Lineage (NCBI taxonomy): Eukaryota > Viridiplantae > Streptophyta > Magnoliopsida > Solanales > Solanaceae > Nicotiana > Nicotiana knightiana. The sequence goes on along the minus strand of ML434183.1, from coordinate 79,435 downwards.
AATTGGGATGAACTCAAGAAATTGATATCCCCAATTAAAGGGTCGAACCTAGAGATAGTAAGACCCGACTAGAGCATTTATCACTTGCTTTGTGAAATACCCATTTGGACTTGAAAAAGCCAAATAGGGAAAAATCACTCAAACTACCAAGAGGTATAGAGTGAGTAATTAAGTATGATTGTTATATTGTATCCCGATCAACCAAACATGCCCTAAAGCTCTAAATCCGTTAGGTAACCTACTAGGCGGAAGTCGCAACCCTAGATCTTTTATCAATTGAAAAACAACCAAAACCAAAAGTATTGTCTCCTAGTTTTACAATTGCAATCAATAGCTTAAAGTAGAAGTAGAAACAACAATCAAGAATGTGGAAGTGTAATTTAGTGTCACGACCCAAAATCCTAACTTAGGTCGTGATCGCGCCCAACGGCGGGGTCAGGCAAGCCAATACTCAATTTACTAAGGGTTTTTTCTTATTAGATTAAACATTTCAACATATACTCAGTTTTTAAAAATTGAAACATAAATCGACAAGGATAATTAGCTAGTTTTTAATCAAAAGCAGTCATGAGGAGGCGTGAGCCAATATATATATACAGACCCGTAATCCATAATAACTATCACGTGTGTGCCAGGAACTAGTGTCACAAGTCCTACGGGCATACTAACAGAATATACAAAAGATACATTATACAGTCCCACTGTCTGAAAGAACTAGACGGGAAATAATCAAAAGAAACCCCATGGTGCTGCCGGAGATTGCCAGGAGAAAGCAGCTCACCGTCAAGTCAGGTCCTTCTATAATCAGAATCAAGCTCCGGTCTGACAACCAGATACACAAGCCTCAGAACCTGTACAATTAAGTACAGAAGCGCAGCATGAGTACATAAATATATATGTACCCAGCGAGTATCCCACCTAACCTCGAAGAGGTAGTGACGAGAAGTCGACATGACACTCACTAAGGTCTAACAATATCATTTAACGGAATATGATGAAAACGGTAGGCATGTAAAGGCAGTGAAGCAGCAAATATATATAAGGCATTGAAATCCAAGGAAGTACTGGAAATAAATAAGCAATTACTACTTCACATTCCCCCAAGTATCTATCAAATCAATGTCCATGAATTTAGTAACAAATAAATCATGCGCATACAGGGTAAGGACAATCGGCCAGAGTCATAAGATAGTCGTGTCTGTGCACTACCGAGGGTCGAACGGCCCGAACCATACGTGCACTTTTCCATAAAGTACTCACATTTATGCACTCCCGGGGATCGAACGGCCCGAACCAAAAGTGCATCTTTGCCATAAAGTAATCCTCTCTATGCACTACCGAGGATCGAACGGCCCGAATCAAAAGTGCATCTTTTCCATAAAGTAATCCTCTCAATGAACTGCCGAGGATCGAAGGGCCCGAACCAAAAGTGCATCTTCCAATCCGCCGTTGCGTACGGCCCGTTCTCATAAGAGTGGGGGAAATCACACTCCGCTCGCGGAATGTAAATTGCGAAGCGGTCACATGCACAAACACTATTCCTTTTTAAATTACTATTCAGTAAACAATTCCTTACAAATTTTCTCAAATTCCATGATGTCAGGGAAATAAGCCGCATGTAACATTTAATTTATTAAGCATAGAGTTCATATCAAGTAAGACACAAGGAATGATGTGGTCCTAAATACCCGGACATAATAATAATAGCCGCTGCGTACGGACTCTCGTCACTTTGTATGTACGTAGCCCCCACAATTATCACATATAGCGTTTAAAACACCTACGAGGACAATTACCTCTTACGAGCTTAGAAAGGAGACTCATCTCGCATCGCACCTACTCCCTGGGTCAAGAATGCGCCCGAAACTCCGAACTCGTCACCCAAAGGACTCGAAGCTAACCAAATGTTACGTAAATATATCAAATTATACTCAAAGCATGAAATTTGCCTATTATTTAGTCAAATTCATCATTCTTGAAGAAATCCCAAAATCCAACCCCGGGCCCGCATGCTCGGATTTCGAAAATTCTTGAAGGAAACACTCACCCATAACCTAAGGATCATTAATATATGATTTTTGTATGAGTACATAGCCAATGCACGGGTAATTTTCTAAATTTTTGAAGGCCCTAGGTTACTACCCAAATCCTTAATTTTTCACTAATTAGGTAGTTAACTAAGCTAGGAATTCATGCATTAACTAACTTTAGGATAGAATTTACTTACCTCATAGTGGTTGGGTCGTGGGGCTCTTTTCCAAGCTCTCACAATCACCTATGGTGGAAGAAAATGGAGTGGGAATGATATCATCCCGCACTTAAGACCTTTCTGCCTACAAGGTTTTCCGCAGCTGCGACTCGACGACCGCACCTGCGGTCTCGCATCTGCGAGCAATAGCTCGCACCTGCAGAAAATGGGACAAGGGCCTGGGCTCGCACCTGCTGCCTAGAGTCCGCTCCGGCGGCTCCGCACTTGCGGGAAAAGAGCCCGCACCTGCGAGAACTGGGCAACCACCTGGGGGTCGCACCTGCGAGGCCTGGACCGCAGGAGCGATCTCGCACCTGCGACTCGGAAATCGCACCTGCGGTCACACCAGATCAGGTGCACCAGCAACTACTTCAGCTGGGTTTTGACCTCATTTGGTGCCCCAGAGGCACCTGGGCCCACCCGAGCCCTCATCCAAACATACCAACAAGTCCCAAATCATAATACGGACTCGCTGGAGCCTTCGAAAAACCCGCAACAATGCTAAAACTCAAAATCACACCTCAAAACCCCTAGAACAAAACTTAGGAACTTTGAGTTTTCTTGACTTCACTAACAATGCGCCGAACCGACCTATACTACTCGGAATGACACCAATTTTTCCAGGCAAGTCATAAATGACATAATGGAACTATTCCTGGTATCAAAATTTCGTTCGGACCTCGATAACACAAAAACACGCCCCAAACCACTATATGGACTTAAGGAACTCTTATTTCAATATTGGGCGCCGAAACACTCTCGGGTCATCCAAAACCCATTCCAAACATACGCCCAAGTCCAAAATCATCATACGAAGCTACCGGAATTGTCAAAACTCGATTCCGAGGTCGTGTACTAAAAATGTTGGCCGAAGTAAAACTTGGCCTTAAAGGCCAACCTAAAGGAACCAAATGTCCCAATAGCACTCTAAACACTTCCGAATCCCGAACTACCAGTCCCCGCAAGTCATAAATCACAATAAGCCGCTATGGGAAGTCTCATTTAGGGGAACGAGATCTGACAACACAAAATGACCGGTCGGGTCATTACATTCTCCACCTCTTAAACAAACTTTCATCCTCGAACGGGTCTAGAGTCATACCTGAAGTGCTGAATAAGTGCGGATATCTGCTCCGCATGTCCTTCTCAGACTCCCAGGTCGCTTCCTCGATTGATTGGCCCTTCCACTGGACCTTCACTGCAAAAACTCTCTTGGACCTCAACTGGCGACCCTTGCTATCAATAATGGCAACTGGATCCTCCTCGTAGCCCAACCTCTTATCCAACTGAATAGTGCTAAAATTAACCACGTGAGAGTAGTCGGCGTGGTACCTCCGGAGCATGGATACATGAAAGACCGGATGAACTCCTGATAAACTGGGAGGTAAGCCTAGCTCATAAGAAACCTCCCCAACTCGCCTCAACATCTCGGAGGGACCTATAAACCTCGGGCTCAGCTTGCCCTTCTTCCCAAACCTCATAATACCCTTCATCAGTGAGACCTTCAACAGAACCTTGTCTTCCTCCATAAATGATACATCACGCGCCCTCTAATCCGCATAACTCTTCTGTCTGGACGGTGTTGTGCAGAGCCTCTCGTGAATCAACTTCACCCTCTCCAAAACATCCCTCCCCAGGCCAGTACCATATAACTTAGCATCGTCAGGCTCAAACCACCCGATAGGGGAACGACATCGCTGACCATACAAAGCCTCAAATGGGGCCATCTCGATGCTGGACTGGTAACTATTATTGTAAGCAAATTTAGCGAAAGGCAAGAACTGGTCCCACTGACCCCCAAAGTCAATCATGCATGCCCTGAGCATGTCTTCCAATATCTGAACTGTACGCGCTGACTGGCCATCAGTCTGAGGGAGAAATGTTGTGCTGATATATATTTGGGTGCCCATCTCACTATGCAATGCTCTCTAGAAGTGCGAGGTGAACTGAGGACCTTGATTTGATATAATGGACACCGGCACACCGTGCAACCGGAGTATCTCCCGAATGTAGATCTGGGCCAACCTCTCAGAAGTATATGTAGTGTATATAGGAATGAAATGTGCTGATTTGGTCAATCTATCCACAATGACCCAAACCGAGTCAACCTTCCGCAAAGTCCGAGGCAACCCAACCCCGAAGTCCATAGTGATGCGCTCCCATTTCCACTCAGGAATGGGCATCTGCTGAAGTAGGCCTCCTGGCCTCTGGCGCTCATACTTCACCTGCTGGAAATTAAGACACCTAGTCACATACTCCACGATGTCCCTCTTCATCCGCCTCCACCAGTAATGATGCTTCAAATCACGATACATATTCGTAGAACCAGGATGAACAGAATATCGAGAACTGTGTGCCTCCACTAGAATCCTCTCCCTCAGGCCATCAACATTAGGAACACATAAATGGCCCTGAAGTCTCAGAACACCATCCTCGCCAATGGCAACCTCCTTGGCACCACCCCGCACCACTATCTCCCGAAGCTCTGCTAAGCACGGATCATCGAACTGTCAGGACTTAATCTCCCCAAATAATGAAGACTGCAACCACATGTGCTAAAACTCGACGAGTCTCTGAAAGGTATAATCTCACCAGACGATTGACCAAGGACTGAATGTCCAAGGCTAGAGGTCTCTCCTCTGCTTCAATATAAGCCAAGCTACCCATACTCTTCGCCTTCCTGCTAAAAGCATCTTCTACCACATTTGCCTTGCCCGGATGATAAAGAATGGTGATATCATAATCCTTCAACAACTAAAGCCATCTGCGCTGCCTCAGATTAAGATCTCTCTGCTTGAACAAGTGCTGCAAGCTGCGATGGTCTGTATAAACCTCACAGGACACCCCATACAAGTAGTGCCTCCAAATCTTAAGAGCATGAACAATCTCCGCCAACTCTAAATCGTGCACAGGGTAATTCTTTTCATGAACCTTCAGCTGGCGTGAAGCATAAGCAATAACTCTCCCTTCCTGCATCAACACACACCCCAAGCCAACGCGTGAAGCGTCGCAATATATTGTGTATATCCCAGAACCGGAAGGCAATACCAGAACTGGTGTTGAAGTCAATGCCGCCTTGTAATTCTGAAAGCTCGCCTCACACTTGTCAGACCATCGAAACGGGACATTCTTCTGAGTCAATCTGGTCAATGGAGCTGCAATAGAAGAGAACCCCTCCATAAATCGGCAATAATATCCTGTTAGGCCCAAAAAGCTCCTGATCTCTGTAGCTGAAGTAGGACGCGACCAACTCTGAACTGCCTCGATCTTCTGAGTATCAACCTTGATACTCTCTCCGGATACCACATGCCCTAGTAATGCTACGGAATCCAACTAGAACTCAGACTTGGAGAACTTAGCATATAGCTTCTGTTCCCGCAAGGTCTGGAGCACAACTCTCAAATGATGCTTGTGCTCCCTCAGGCTACGTGAGTAAATCAAGATGTCATCAATAAAGACAATAACAAAGGAATCAATATACGCCCTGAACACCCTATTCATTAAGTCCATGAATGCTTCTGGGGTATTAGTCAAGCCAAAGGACATCACCAGGAACTCATAGTGGCCATATCTCGTACAAAAAGCAGTCTTCGAAACATCTGAGGCCCGAATATTCAACTGATGATATCCAAATCTCAAATCAATCTTAGAAAACACCCGAGCACCCTGCAACTGGTCAAACAAATCATCGATGTGCGGCAAAGGATACTTGTTCTTAATGGTGACCTTGTTCAACTGGCGGTAATCAATACACATCCGCATGGACCCATCCTTCTTTTTCACGAATAGAACTGGAGCACCCCATGGCGATACACTCGGTCTGATGAACCCCTTAGATAACAACTCCTCAAGCTGCTTCTTCAACTCCTTCGGAGCCATACAGTACGGAGGTATACATATAGGATGGGTGCCTGGAGCTAAATCAATGCAGAAATCAATATCACGGTCCGGAGGCATGCCTGGAAGGTCTGAAGGAAATACATCAGCAAACTCTCGAACCACTGGCACTGAATCAATCGTCGGAGACTCGGCGGTGGTGTCCCGCACATAAGCAAGATAGGCCAGACAACCCTTCTCGACCATATGTCGAGCCTTCATGAATGAAATAACTCGGCTGGCTGCACTAACTGAGGAACCTCTCCACTCCAGCCTAGGAAACTCGGGCATGGCTAAAGTAACTATTTTTGCATGGAAATCTAGCACGGCATGATAAGGAGATAGCCAATCCATACCTAGAATAACCTTAAAATCAACCACGTCGAGAAATAAAAGGTCTGCTCTGGTCTCGAACCCACAGAAGGTGATCACACAAGACCGATAGATCCGGTCTACCACCACAGAATCACCCACAGGAGTGGACACATATATAGGAGAACCCAAGGACTCGCGAGGAGCATCCATAAAATGAGCAAATAATGCTAAAACATATGAATAGGTGGATCCTGGGTCAAATAATACTGAGATAATACATGTGATCACGGCGTCTAAGGCCACTGCATCTGATCTGGCCGGAATGACATAGAATCTGGCTAGAGTACCGGAAGACTGAGGTCCACCAGGGTGAACAGGAGCTGCCTGACCTCCCCCGACTGGCCTCCACCTCTAGGACGACTCTTGTCGACCTGTCCTCCACCTTTAGGTGGCCGGAATGCTGGTACTGGACCCATCGGCTGATAACCCTATTGCACGGCCTTGCCCCGAAACCTGGGACAATTCCTCATCATATGGCTTGGCTCTCCACACTCGTAACAACCCCAAGTACCATAGCCTGCTGCCCCGAAGAAGAACCCCTAATGGCCAGAGGGCGATGTGAGCCCTCTGGCATAGCACGGAAGTAGGGGTCGGAGGATCTCGGATGACTGGGATAACCACTGGGTGAAATTTGAATGGCTGGAGGGCGGTAGGAACGCTCTGGCATGGCGCTGAAATGAGTCCTGGCTGGAACACCTCGGGGAGGTAGTGGAGGTTCTGAATATAAAGGCATGCTGGGCTGACCACTACTAAACTGACCTCTGCCCCTAGCTGGGGCACCTCTGAAATCTCCGGAGAATCTAGCCCTCTTGTCATGTTGCCCCTGCTCCCTGCTCCTCAACCGATACCCCTCAATTTTGTGAGAAATCTCTACCACGAGCTGATAAGGAGTACCCATCTCCACCTTTCGGGCCATGGTGGCCCTAATACCTGGATGCAACCCAGCCACAAATCTCTGCATCCTCTCTGCATCAGTAGGTAGTATCATGAGTGCATGGCGAGACAACTCTGAAAATTTGTCCTCATAATCTGTCACTGACATCTGTCCCTGCTCCAGCCGCTCAAACTGATACCGCAGCTCTTCCCTCTCAGAGGGTGGGATATATTCATCCAGAAACATCTGCGTGAACTGCTCCCAAGTGACAGGAGGAGAATCTGCTGGCCTGCTGAGAATATAGGACTGCCACCACCTACGAGCTGTGCCTTCCAACTGGAAGGTAGTGAAATCCACTCCATGGGACTCTAGTATCCTCATGTTGTGCAGTATGTCCCTGCACCTATCCATAAAATCTTGGGAATCCTCTCCTCGCTCACCCCCAAAGAGGAGGGTGCAATCGAGTCCATCTATCCAATAACTTCTGCGGATCACCGTCCGCAGCTGGTCTGGGCTCAGGTGCTGCTGCAACAGGCTGGACCCCACCCATGGGCAGTGTCCCCGGGGTATGATGTAATGCTGCTGTTTGGCCTGCATCCTGGGCAGTAGGGGTCTCGACTCCCCCTCCTGCCTCAGAAGTGGTAGGATCTGCTGGAAATAACCAGCCTGGGACATGGTGTCCATAAATCTCATCATACGGCCCATGACCGCCTGGAAGCCTGGTGCCGTCATGAAGTCTACAGGAGAAGGATCTGCTGGAGGCACCTCGTCCTGCTCCTCAATGATAGGGTCCTCTAGTGGTGGAACCGGAATAGCTCTAGGACGCCCCCGTCCCCTACCTCGGGCCGGTGCCCTCCCCCGGCCTCTGCCACGGCCTCGGACAATGGGGGTAGCGGCCCTTCCCGCGTCTAGAACATCATATGCACGCGTCCTCACCATCTGTGAGAGAATAGAAGAATGGGTTTAGTAAATCATCGACTGCACGATAGAATAAGAACAAAGAGAGGTTTCCCAAACACCCCATAGCCTCCTGAAGATAAGTACAGACGTCTCAGTACCGATCTGCAAGACTCTACTGGGTTCGCCTGTGACTCGTGAGACTTACGTGAACCTAGTGCTCTGATACCATGTTGTCACGACCCAAAATCCTAACTTAGGTCATGATGGCACCCAACGGTGGGGTCAGGCAGGCCAACACTCAATTTACTAAGTGTTCTTTCTTATTAAATTAAACATTTCAACATATACTAAGTTTTTAAAACTTGAAACATAAATCGACAAGGATAATTAGCCAGTTTTTAATCAAAAGCAGTCATGAGGAGGAGTGAGCCAATATATATATACAGACCCGTAATCCATAATAACAATCACGTGTGTGCCAGGAACTAGTGTCAGAAGTCCTACGGGCATACTAACATAATATACAAAAGATACAATATACAGTCCTACTATCTGAAAGAAATAGACGGGAAATAAGCAAAAAAAAACCATGGTGCTCCCGGAGATCGCCAGGAGAAAGCAGCTCACCGTCAAGTCAGGTCCGTCTATAATTAGAATCAAGCTCCGGTCTGACAACCAGATGCACCAGTCTCAGAACCTGTACAATTAAGTACAGAAGCGTAGCATGAGTACATAAATATACATATAACCAGTGAGTATCCCGCCTAACCTTGAAGAGGTAGTGACGAGAGGCTGACATGACACTCACTAAGGTCCAACAATATAATTTAACAGAATATGATGAAAACAGTAGGCATGTAAAGGCAGTGAAGTAGAAAATATATATAAGGCACTGAAATCCAAGGAAGTACTGGAAATAAATAAACAATTACTACTTCACCTTCCCCCAAGTATCTGTCAAATCAATGTCCATGAATTTAGTAACAAATAAATCATGTGCATACAGGGTAAGGACAACCGCCCGGAGTCATAAGATAGTCGTGTCCGTGCACTGCCAAGGGTCGAACGGCCCGAACCATAAGTGCCCCTTTCCATAAAGTACTCACATCTATGCATTGCCTAGGATCGAACGACCCAAACCAAAAGTGCATCTTAGCCATAAAGTAATCCGCTCTATGCACTATCGAAGATTGAACGGCCCGAACCAAAAGTGCATCTTCCAATCGGCCGTGGCGTACGGCCCGTTCCCATAAGAGTGGGGGAAATCACACTCCGCTCACAGAATGTAAATTACGAAGCGGTCACATGCACACACTCTATTCCTTTTTAAATTACTTTTCAGTAAACAATTCCTTACAAATTTTCTGAAATTCCATGATCTCAGGAAAATAAGCCGCATGTAACATTTAATTTATTAAGCATATAGTTCATATCAAGTAAGACACAAGGAATGATGTGGGCCTAACTACCCGGACATAATAATAATAATCGCTATGTACGGACTCTCATCACTTTGTACGTACGTAGCCCCCACAATTATCACATATAGCAGTTAAACACCTACGGGGACAATTCCCTCTTACGAGGTTAGAAAGGAGACCCACCTCGCGTCGCACCTACTCCCCGGGTCAAGAATGCGCCCGAAACTCCGAACTCGTCACCCGAAGGACTCGAAGCTAACCAAACGTTACGTAAATATATCAAATTATACTCAAAGTGAAATTCTCCTATTATTTAGTCAAAGTCATCATTCTTGAAGAAATCCCAAAATCCAACCCCGGGCCCGCGTGCTCGGATTTCAAATATTCTTGAAGGAAACACTCACCCATAACCTAAGGATCATTAATATATGAGTTTTTTATGAATTCATATCCAATGCATGGGTAATTTTCTAAATTTTTGAAGGCCCTAGGTTACTACCCAAATCCTTAAATTTTCACTAATTAGGCAGTTAACTAAGCTAGGAATTCATGCATTAACTAAATTTAGGATAGAATTTACTTACCTCATAGCGGCTGGGTCGTGGAGCTCTTTTCCAAGCTCTCACAATCGCCTATGGTGGAAGAAAATGGAGTGGGAATGAGATCATCCCGCACTTAAAGACCTTTCTGCCTATAGGGGTTTCCGCACCTGCGACTCGATGACCGCACCTGCGGTCTCGCATCTGGGAGCAATAGCTCGCACCTGCAGAAAATGGGACAAGGGCCTGGGCTCGCACCTGCGGCCTGGAGTCCGCTCCTGCGGCTCCGCACCTGCGGGAAAGGAGCCCGCACCTACGAGAACTGGGAAACCACCTGGGGGTCGCACCTGTGAGGCCTGGTCCACAGGAGCAGTCTCGCATCTGCGACTGGGCAACCGCACCTGCGGTCACACCAGATAAGGTGCACCAGCAACTGATTCAGCTGGTTTTTGGCCTCATTTGGTGCCCGAGAGGAACCTGGGCCCACCCGAGCCCCCGTCCAAACATACCAACATGTCCCGAATCATAATACGGACTCCCTCGAGCCTTCGGAACACCCGAAACAATGCTAAAACTCAAACTCAAACCTCAAAACCTCTAGAACCAAACATAGGAACTTTAAGTTTTCTTGACTTCACTAACAATGCGCCGAACCGACCTATACTACTCGGAATAACACCAAATTTTGCAGGCAAGTCATAAATGACATAACGGAACCATTCTCGATCGCAGAATTCCATTCGGACCTCGATAACACAAAAACATGCCCCAAACCACAATATGGACTTAAGGAACTCTTATTTCAATATTGGGCGTCGAAACGCTCCGGGGTCATCCAAAACCCATTCCGAACATATGCCCAAGTCTGAAATCATCATACGAAGCTACCGGAACCGTCGAAACTTGATTCCGAGGTCGTTTACTAAAAATATTGACCGAAGTCAAACTTGGCCTTAAAGGCCAACCTGAAGGAACCAAATGTCCCAATAGCACTCTAAACACTTCCGAATCCCGAACCACCAGTCCCTGCAAGTCATAAATCAAAATAACCCGCTCCAGCATAATTTAATCCTGGTCGTTGATCTCAGAAAATCAACGGTCCAGGATCAACCTTCCATTTTTAATTACACCCAAACCTAAATCATACCCTCATTTTCCCCCAACCCGCCGCCCTTCCATCCCTTCTCTTCTCTCCTTTCTCTCACCCC